>LFZO01000465.1:0-33161 GCA_001578225.1 Pseudocercospora musae
ATAGGACAACATGCCTTAGACTAGGAGAATACATAGACTAGGCAAGGCCCTAAACAACTAGAATACTATAAGGATTAACCCTCTTACTAATCCTATTCCTATTCTTTATATCTATACTCCTCCCTAACCTAGAGGGCAAGGGAACTATAGCGATAGGGTTTGTAGATAACTCTAACATCCTCGTATACGGGAAGACTATAGAAGGGAACTATAGAAAGCTAGAGATAGTACATAACAAATGCATGCGATAGGTAGCTCAATACGGGACTACATTTATACTATAGAAGTACTAACTAATACACTTTACTAGGAGTAGGACAAGACATAACCTACAAGCTATAGTCAATATAATAGGGTTTAAGGATAGACCCGCCCTATCTCTCCGACTACTAGGAGTCTAGGTAGACTCGAAACTTTAGTAGGGCCTATACATTAAGAAAGTAGTAGAGAAAGGTACGTCATAGATGTCCTTACTCTAGAGGCTATGCAAATCTATATAGGGAGCATTATTCTAGAAGGCGAGATACCTATACACGGTAGTAGTAAGGCCCGCAATAACATATAGAGCCAAAGTCTAGATAACGCTAGAAGGAGTACCGGGACATAGGAAAGGAGCTGCCCTAGGGCTAGAAAAGATCCAAAACTAGGCGCTAAGACATATTGTAGGAGTATACAAGAGCGTAGTAGAGGGGGTCCTCTAAAGCGAAACACAAATCCTACCTATCTCTCTATATACACAAGAGATAGCAAGACAACAATTAGTTAAGATAGAGGATAAACCAGTTACCAAGTATATCTAAGAGAGGTACAAAAAGGTCTAGGGGGAGTGTAGAAGGAGTAGGGACATAGCCTAAGCACAAGACCTAAAGACAAGGTAGAGACAGATAGTAGAATAGGTTAGTAGGCAAACTAGGGAACACATCTAACAAGGAGGAATAATGCCTAAGCATTAGTAGATGCACTAGAAATGGAGTATACAATAGGAAAGCTAAGTTAGGAGGAGACAGGCATCCCAATAGGGCTAACAACTCCCTATAGCCTAGTAGGAAGGCCTAAAAGGTAAGGAAATACACTAAGGATAGACAAGGAAGCAAAGCACAATAGCAACCCTACTTAGGACTAAACACATTAGCCTAAACGCATACCTAACAAGGAGGAGGGTCCTAGGCAAGACACTAGAGTATACATATAGATATAGGGCCTAGACACCTAAACATATTATACTCTTCTACCTAGAGAGACAAAGGACAAGGAACCAACTTATCCAAAGGGTAGGGTCATTATAGTAGGAGCTTACGTAGACCAAGAGAGGCCTAAACGAAGTGACTAGGTAGATAATTAAGGAGGGCCTCCTAGAATAGTTCTCCCTTGTAAAGGAGGAGCTAGAAAAGGAGGAGAAGGATAGTAGGAGGTAGGAATAGGAGCCTAGTAAGAGGAAGGAGCTATAGAGATCCTCTCTATGTCCTATAGCCCAAATAGACACTATTAGTAGGGATGGAATCCTACAAAGAAGGAAGGAGATAAAGGGTTTTGTACCGGAGGATATAGGCTAAGGGCTTTTACCTTCGACAATAGATAGGGATAGCTACTTGTCTAGTAGTTGGAATAGTATAGCAATGCAAGAATTTACTACTATAAGGATTAACCCTCTTACTAATCCTATTCCTATTCTTTGTATCTATACTCCTCCCTAACCTTAAGGATAAGGGAACTATAGTAATAGGATTTGTAGATAACTCTAATATCCTTATATATGGGAAAACTATAGAAGGGAACTATAGAAAGCTAGAGATAGTATACGACAAATGTATATAATAGGTAGCTAAGTACGGAGCTACTTTTATACTATAGAAGTATTAACTAATCTACTTTACTAGGAATAGAACAAGATACAACCTATAAGCTATAGTTAATATAATAGGGTTTAAGGAGGGACCTACGCTATCCCTTAGACTACTAGGAGTTTAGGTAGATTCGAAACTATAGTAGGGCCTATATATTAAGAAAGTAGTAGAGAAAGGCATATCCTAGATATCCTTACTCTAGAGGCTATACAAATCTATATAGGGAGTATTATTCTAAAGGGCAAAATACCTATATATAGCTATAGTAAGGCCTATAATAACGTACGGAGCTAAAGTCTAGATAATACTAGAAGGTCTACCTAGATATAGAAAAGGGGCTACTCTAGGGCTAGAAAAGATCCAAAACTAGGTACTAAGGCATATTATAGGAGTATACAAGAGTATAGTAGAGGGAGTCCTCTAAAGGGAAACACAAATCCTACCTATCTCCCTATATATACAAGAGATAGCAAGATAACAATTAGCTAAGATAGAGGATAAACCCGTTACTAAGTTTATCTAGGAGAGGTATAAAAAGGTCTAGGGGGAATGTAGGAGGTCCGAGGAATAGGAGTATAGCCTAAGTATAAGACCTAAAGATAAGGTAGAGACAGATAGTAGAATAGATTAATAGACAAACTAGGGAACATATCTAATAGGGAGGAATATTGCCTAAGTATTAGTAGATATACTAGAGATAGAACACATAATAGGAAAGCTAGGTTAGGAAAAGGTAGGCATCCTAATAGGGCTAATAACTCCCTATAGCCTAGTAGGAAGGGCTAAAAGGTAGAGAAATATACTAAGGATAATTAAGGAAGCAAAGCATAATAGTAATACTAATTAGAACTAAACACATTAGCCTAAATATATACCTAATAAGGAGGAGGGTTCTAGGCAAGACACTAGAGTATATATATAGATATAGGGCCTAGATACCTAAGCATATTATACTCTTCTATCTAGAGAGACAAAGGATAAGGAACTAACTTATCTAAAGGATAGGATTATTATAGTAGGAGCTTACCTAGACTAAGAGAGGCCTAAACGAAGTAACTAGGTAGATAATTAAGGAGGGTCTCCTAGAATAGTTCTCCCTTACAAAGGAAGAACTAGAAAAGGAGGAGGAGGAAGGTAAGAAGTAGAAATAGGAGCCTAGTAAGAGGAGGGAGCTATAGAGATCCTCTCTATATCCTATAGCCTAAATAGATACCAATAGTAGGGATAGAATCCTACAAAGTAGGAAGGAGATAAAGGGTTTTGTATTAGAGGCTATAGGTAAAGGGCTTTTACCTTCAAGAATAGATAGAGATAGCTACTTATCTAGTAGTTAGAATAGTATAGCAATACAAGAATTTACTACTATATACTTGTCGTATACTATCTCTAGCTTTCTATAGTTCCCTTCTATGCTTTCTCTATATATAAGAATATTAGAGTTATCTACGAAGCCTATTACTATAGTTCCTCTATCCTTAAGGTTAGGAAGGAGTATAGATATAAAGAATAGGAATAGGATTAGTAAGAGGATTAATCCTTATAGTATTCTAGTTATTTAGGGCCTTGCCTAATCTATGTATTCCCTAAGTTTAAGGTATATAGTCCTATCCTAAAGGAATAACTAGATAAATTATATAATATATTATAGGTATACTTTTATCCTAATATTATATATTAGTCTCTAGTATAATATATTATCGAATGCCCTTAATATGTCTAAGTATAGTATTAATACTACTATTATTAGGTCTACTTTCTAGACTATCTAAACCTATTCTATTATTAGCTCTAGGGCTAATATAGTAGATCTTCCTAGTCTAGCTCCTATCTAGGATTAGGGGAGGAGGTCTCTTTCTTCTACTTCCTTGCTTATTCTTCCTACAATAATAGCCTTAAGGACCTTTACTATAGTATTTAGTAGTACTATAGATCTATATACTCCTAGCTTAGTATAGTCTAGCTTCTATAGTTTCTTTAAGACGACTATTATAGAGTATTTAAAGGATTTAGGGTAGTATCCTTATTATAGGTATACTATAAAGAACTTGTATACTATAGGCCTAAGTTCCTATCAATATTCCTTAAGTACTAGGTTAACGATCTAGTCTAGTCCTAGGGCTTTTCCCTTAGGGAGTATATTAAGTATCTTCTAGAGCTCTCCTATTCTAACTTCTTCCTCTATCTAGAATAGGCTTAGGTAGGATATATATTGTATATCGTCTAGGTTAGCTTTCCTTAGCTCTAGAAAGAAGTATTAGGCTAGTACTTCTACCTTCCCTTAGTCTTCTATTTATATTGTACTATCCTTATCCCTAATCTCTAGGAATTATAGAAGGGGATATCTTTAGCCTATCCCTTCCCTAGCCTACCTAGCTAGTTTCTAGATCTTATTCGGGTCCTCGGTAGCTTCTTTAACTATATCTCTCTAGCCTAGATCTCTATCTTTCCTAATCCGCTTACCTTTAGCCTATAAGGCTATTAGGTATACTACTAGGTTCCTTTTTGTTCTATCTTTACTCTACTCCCTCTTAAGGTATCTTATTTTCCTTACTATAGTACTATACTCCCTTAACTAGGTTATTTTAGTATACTTAGATAGTTTAGCCTTTAGGATATCCTCCTAGATAATCTTAGCTAGTATCTCTTAGACCTCCTAGGCTATTATATTAAGCTATTATAGTGTATCTATTTCTTTATTAGAGATTTCTTATACCTCCTTCTTTATCCTAGCCCTAATCTTGTCCTAGTCTACCTTTTCCTATTATAGTCTTTATACCTAGGCTCTAGTACTAGTCTAGGCCTATAGGATTATAGTTTAGATTAGTATATAGTCTAATCCTATTTCTAAGTCTATCCTTGTTCTATATTCCTATATATTCTATTAGATTCCTATAGTCCTAAATACTAGGTCTAGGGTCTAGTAGCTTTTAGGAGTCTCCTATATAATTGTACCTAGCTCTAGGAGTAGGTTAAGGTAGGCCTTTTCTATAATTGTAATAAGGTAGTCTACTACCTAATATTAGTTCTAGGTATTGTTCCCTCCCTACCTAGGATAGTATAGGTTAAAGTTACCTAGTAGTATAGTCTCTTCCTCCTCTTTTCCCTAGGTTACATCTTCTATTAGTAGGAGTATACCTAGGGTATAGTCTCTAGTAGGGCTAGAAGGGTTATAGTAGTTTAGGATATTAACCTATCTATCTCCTATAAGGAGTCTAATTATAATTATATCTCTAGAGTATTCTTTTATATTCTATATTTGTATACTTATCTCCTTAGAGATATATATAGTAACCCTTAGATATACTACTCCTAGGAGTATAGTATAGTATCCTAGGTATACTATAGTATTCCTATTATAGGGGTTAATCTATAGCTCTTAGATTGCTACTACTTAGTAGTCCTTTAGGTCTAGCTATTAGAGGAATAGGATTTAGATCTTGTCTATACTATAGTTAGTATTGTACTATAGGATAGTAAGTTTTCCTTTACTACTATTTATCCTAGGTACTCTAGTACGCCTATATATCTTCTATAGCTTCCTAACTCTAGCTCTAGCTCGGCTACCCTTCTTAGTCTATAACTAGGGGAAATAGGGAGGAGATCTTATTATTCTATACTCTATCTACTAGAGTAGTAGAGTTCGTACCTACTAGTCTCCCTAGTAGTTTTCTTAACCTATCTTCGGTTTCTAGGTCTAGGTTTATATTCCTAGTAGCTTTTCTCTTAGATCTAATTATTGTCTATCCTTCTAGGTCCTTAAGGTCTTTTAGGTAGGTTAGGTAGCTCTAGCTCTTAGTTACTTAGTTTCTAAATGCCCTCGCTTTCGCTATCGCTACTTGTTTTACTTTATATAATACTAACTATACTATATAGGTACCTTAGTAGTTACTACATTTCCTTAGTATTCCTTAATATTCGTCTATCCTATATAGTCCTACGCATTTTCTATATACCTATTCGGCTCTATAGTATTTTGCAATATGCCTAAATTGTCTATATTTAAGGTATTATATAGGTCTCTACTTTAGGTTAAACTCCTCTATAGTAAGGAGGATACCTTAGGATACTAGGCCTTTCTAGATAATTTCCCTTACCTAAGCTAGGCTCTATATGTTTAGGATAATAGAGGAGTATATCTTGCCTTCTATTACTTTTCGGCTTTTTAGCTAGACTATCTAGGATATCTTAAGGTATAGGTAGAGTCTTCTATTCTCTTCCTAGATCTTATAGGCGTAGTTTAGGTCCTTAGGATTGAATCCTATAGTCCTAAAGCTATAGACTAGTATCTAGTATATTAGAGCCTCTACTATAGTACTAGGGAGTATCTTCTATATCTATCCTAGTTCGCTTATTAGCTTATCTTTAGTAGGTTTAGATATTGTAAAGATCCTTAGATTACTATTCTTAAGTTTCTTAATAGTAATAACCCCTAGGTCTTTAAGTCCCTATAGTATCTCTTAGTTAGTAGGGCCTTTTATTTTTTCTTACTCTTCCTTATAACTAACTTATACTATAATTATATAACTTTCTAGAGGAATTCTCTATATACTTAGTATAGCTAGCTAGCCTTAGGAGGTAGCCTATACCTATGTTTTTGGTTTAGGTATTTTTGTAGCGGTTTAGAGGTTCTATATATAGGTTTAGAGGATATTAGTAGTATTAGTATCCTTTAGCTAGTATAGGAGCTATATCTAGGCCTACTAGAGGAGGGAGAGGAGGGATAGGAAGTCTAGGGCCTAGGGAGCGTCTAGTACCTTTTAGATATCGTCTATAAGGGCTTAGAGGTTCTTTTATATATTACTATTCGTTTTTAGCTAGTTAGGCTAGTCTTTTAGGCCTTTAGGGCCTAGTTTGGATACTAGTTATTCCTTAGTCTAGCTTAGGGATAGAGGCTAGATCCCTTCCCTCCTCTACCTTTCCTTAGAACTATCGTTACTATTTTGTTTATAGAGAGGTATATTTGTATCTTCTATACTCGTAGGCGCTCGCGCCTTAGCCTAGGAGTTAGGTATATTATTAGGATATTATTATACTAGATTTACTTCTAAAGCCCTATAGTATCTTTATTAGAGATATAGACGTTAGTAAGAATCTATATAAGAATTACTATAAGTAATAAAGAACTAGGAAGGATAGCTATTAGTACTATATTATAGAAATAAATAACTACTCTATTTTTAAGAACTATAATAATAGTAGTATATATAAAAGAAATAACTACTCTATCCTTAATAACTACGATAATAGTAGTATATATAAATAGATAGATAGATAAGTTCTTATAAGAACCTAACGATAGGCTAAAAGTCTAGAATATCCGGGTCTACTTAGAACTAAGCAAGAACCAAGGATATATATATGTTAGGTCTTGGCGGCAAGCCTTGATGACTAAGCATCTTGGCGCCAAGCCTCGATGAACCTAAGCATCTCCTAACAAGTCGGGTCTTGGCGCCAAGCCTCTTGGCGCCAAGCCTTGATGACTAAGCATTCCTAATAGTTCTTGTATTACTATACTATTCTAACTCCTAGATAAGTAGCTATCTCTATATATTTCCTTAGGAGGAAAAAAGTACTATATTCTACCTTCCTAACCTCCTTAAAGCCCCTTCTAGTTTTGTATAGTATTAAAACCCTCTACTCTCCTTTATATTATTAGGGATACTAGGCCCTATCCTTAGTTATACTAGTCTTTTAAATATTAAGAGGTTCCCTATATCTCTATTGTCCTAACTAGGTCGTGTTTGCTTCCTCTAGTTTAGTATCCTTTAGCTTATTCCTTTATAGCTTTTTAGGCTAGATAGGAGGGCCTCTAGTTTAGGAAATAAGGTAGTATTCCTATTCCTTTCCTCTCCTTCTTTTCTCTCCTTTATAAATATAGGTCCTTATCCTTCCTCCTATTTTCTAGTTAACTTCTATATTAGCTCTCTACTAAGCTAAGAACTATCCCTATCCTTACTTAGTATCTAGTTATATAACCTATAGTACTAGAAATTAGATTTCCTATATTAGTCTCTATACTTAGGTATTCTTTATAGGCTACCTTATATATAGTATAAGGGATAGTTTATATTAGATACCTAGCCCTTAGAGCTAATATTATATTGCCCTTAGGGAAGCTAGAGCCTAGGAGGCAAATCTAGGGCTATACTTCCTCTAAGGGCTATAGGTATTAGGATATTCTAAGTACTTCGACCTTTATATTTCCTCCTTCTTCTAGTATTCCTTAAAACCTCCTCTTTAGTTATTCCTTCCTCCTCTTTAAGATAATTAGTCCTAGGTTACTACTCTAGTTTCTTATTTCTAGAGTAGATTCCCTTCCTAGGAAGATTAGTCTATCGATTTAGTATTAGTTCTTATAATAGTTATAGCTATACTAGGCTTAATAGGTAGCTAGATAGTTTTCTAAATCGCGATTCGCTAGTTATCTTAGAGCTAGACTCCTTTATACCTAGGTACTTATCTTAGCCCTTAGACTATACTAGTAGAATAGGAGAGATTTAGCTCTATTAACGATATCGTTACCTCTAGGTTCGTAGCTAGTACTACGTATAGGTACTCTCCTTCGCTAGCTAGTATATATAAATAATAATATTCTCTATTTTAATATTTCGTAATTTCTATTTTTCTATATTTTATAGATAAATCTAGATAAACGTCTAGTTCCCTAAATATTGTACCTAGACAATCGGGTTAGGTTCGGGTTGAATCCCGAACCTAACCTAATCTAATCTACTAGGATATCTAGATTTATTATATATATCTTCTAGAAGAAGATAACTAGTAATAGATTAAGAGATAGATTAAGCGTCTTCTAAATTTAGCGCCTTCTAAATTTACTGGATTAGAGGTATTCAACGATAAAGAAACTATCTATATCGGATTAGACAAGAAGTACTAGATTAAGCGTAAATCCAGTCGTAAATCCAGCGAAATATTCATGGCCTACATGTAAACAGATCTTCGCACACCTCTAAATCCCTACACAACGATCAATGCATGAAAGTGATTCTTCACTCCCCAAGGACTCAAGCATCAATCTGCTGTTCAAGCTGATACCGCAAGCTGAGGCTGGACCATCGCCCCAATGCTCGCCCGTCAAGCTCTCCCACGCCTACAACAGCCATTCCGGAAATATGCAAAACGACCATACTCTACGTCCGAGCTGAGCAATGGCATCAAAATGGCGTACGATCTCTACGAGCCTGAAATTGGCGTGTCAGCTCAGGCATCGCCCATGGTCTTCGTGCATGGTCTCTTCGGCTCCAAGAGGAATCACAGGAGCATAAGTAAGTATGGCAGTACCTTAATCAGCATTGGGAATAGCATGATACTGACAGTGTCCCAGGCAGCTCGTACGTGACTTGAAGCGACCGATCTACGCAGTCGATACTCGAAATCATGGCGACTCATCCCACGACCCACGACACGACTATGTTGCATTGGCAGAAGATCTCGAACTCTTCCTCCGGGAGAACAAGATCAAGGACAGCTGCCTGATTGGCCATTCCATGGGAGCAAAGACGGTCATGACAGTGGCATTGCGAAAGCAGGTCAAGATCGGGGCCCTCATACCAGTGGACAACGCTCCTGTCGACGCAGCGCTGAAGTCAGACTTTGCGAAGTATATCGTGGCCATGAGGAAGATCGAAGAATCAAAGGTCAAGTCGTTGAAAGATGCGGACAAGATATTATCAGAGTACGAGCAGAGCTTGGCTATCAGACAGTTCTTACTCACGAACTTGATGCGCGATGAGGAAGGACACCAGAAATTCAAGGTACCTCTCAAGTATCTGACGCCTTCGCTGAATGGGCTTGGAGACTTTCCATTCAACGACCCAGATGAGGCGAGGTGGGAAGGTCCGACGTTGATTGTGAGGGGAACGCAGAGTCATTATGTGGCCGATGATATGCTTCCAGTTTGCGGAAGATTCTTCCCTAACTTTGAGCTGGCGAGCATAGATTGTGGGCATTGGGTCATCAGTGAGAAGCCTGAGGAGTTCAGACAAGGTCAGTCAAAGCATTTCACTTGCCATAGGGCGAAAACTGACGATGAGCGCAGCTGTGATCGAGTTTTTGACCAGGACGAAAGAGTGAGCAGCCTGAATATTTCCTGGGCGGCCTCTATTAGCAGAGTGTCGGCAAGGGCCGTTTCTTTGCTCTGCACTCTCTACATGGCTATTGACTACCAACATCAAGAGGTCGAACATGCTGCCTTCGGGACGGGCCAACGAGTGACACCTGGTCCGATGCCATGTTGTTATCCTATGGAAGTCCGTCCGGCTCCAATGAGAATGGCCTTGCGCAAATACGAACAGATCATTCATTGATGTCGTCTCGCTTACACTCTATAGAGCGTCGCTTCATCGCGGTCAGCAGAGTACAGACCAGTTCAAATCAAAGCAAGGACTCGCGCGCGTAGATTGCATACTGCCTGCGAAGCAACACGTCCGTCTTCTCGCGCTGCGACAACATCCACTTTGCGCCTCGTTACATGCTCTTCGGTATCGATGCGACCCGAATTGCTTCAAGCACCTTCTGTGTTCTGTCCTCAATTGACCATCACACCTCATGTCCAATACTCGATACTCGCAACTCTGGCTTACCAGCATCCCGCTCAATGGTCTCAATCAATGCAAGCAGAGATCTGCCCTCGCAACTCCACGGATGAGACCTGCATCGATGCGCATTGTGCTGACCAAACGGTGGCACGCTGTTCCAAGACTCGCCAATTACCGCAGAAAAGAGGCAATTTTGCGGCGAGATCGCTCGCTCCCTGCATCCTTCATCAAGCTAGAGCATTCTCGAGCCGAGTCCGGCTGGGCAAAGTGGAGCTTAACCGAGCTTGTGTTCAGTTCGTGGAGGAGCTTGGAGTCGCTCAAGCTCTTTCAATGGCTCGGCTGAGTCGTGTTGGCCTTCGGCGGCATGGCTGCCACGCTGGCAGGGTTGCATCTGGTAAGGTTCCTGCTGTGAGGCACCACTGTACCTTGTGGTAGTGGCATGATAAGGCTTTGATAGAGCAGGATGGGTCAGAATGCGCGCTCTTCAACGGAAGGCTAGGTGGGATGCGTTGAGCTCTTTATATTTTCCTCCCCTCGCTATCTCGCTTCGCTCTTTCCTATTCCTGCGCCCATGCTTTGACTTCGCTTCAATTACGCAAGCAGGATGTTCCGATGTCTTGCTATTGCGGCCCTTGCCGCGCCTTTGGCATTGGCACAGAGTGATGAGACTGTTCTTGGTGTCTACATCTTCCACCGCCATGGTGATCGAACTGCGAAGTCGACTCCACCAGCGAATCTGACGGACCTGGGTTACTCTCAAGTTTGGACATCTGGACAATACTACCGCAATCGATACATCGCCTCCAATGCCACATATCGCATCAATGGTGTTAACACAGATCTCGTCAAGCAGAGTCAGATTGCTGTATCGGCACCAGACGACACTGTTCTACAGAACTCCGCCATGGGTTTCCTCCAAGGCCTATACCCTCCTGTCGGAGATGCTCTTGGAACCCAGACTCTACGCGATGGAACGAATGTTACTTCGCCATTGAATGGCTATCAACTCATCCCGGTCGATCTTGTCACATCTGGAAGTGGCAGCGAAGACAGTGGCTGGCTCCAAAGCACCAGCAACTGTGCTCAAGCCACCATCAGCTCGAACGACTACTTCAGCAGCGAAGAGTACGTGAACACTTTGAGCAGCACCCGGGAATTCTACAGCAATCTTCTACCAGTGATCAACGGCACTTTCAACTCCAGCCAAGATAACTTCAAGAATGCATACACGAGTAAGCATATCCATATTCTGTCTTTCACTCGCATCGCCTCGCATGCTAACAATGTTATCAGTCTTCGACCTCATCAACGTCGCCGAAATCCACAACGCAACAATAAACTCCTCCGACCTCCTCACAAACGAAACTCTCTTTCAGCTCCGCACCCTCGCCGACCAACACGAATGGAACCTCGCCTACAACGCCTCAGACACCATGCGAGCCATCGCTGGCAAAACCCTCGCAGCCCAAATCGTCCAGACCCTCAACGGCACAATCACTTCCAAAGGCAAACAGAAAATTGGAGTTCAATTCGGCGCCTACGCTTCTTTCGCTTCCTTCTTCGGTCTTGCGCAATTAGAGAAGCAGAGCGTAAATTTCACGGGTGTTAGTGATTATGCTAGTGCTATGACGTTCGAGTTGTTCACGAACTCTTCGACTACGGTGTCCAGCAGCGACTACCCTGCTGAAGATGACATGTATGTGAGGTTTCTGTTTCACAATGGGACTACGACTGAAGATAGCCCGCCGATGGCTTACCCTCTCTTTGGCGGCGATTCGGATGTCATCAGCTGGAATGACTTCACCAGCGGTATGGGCAAGTTTGCCATCGGCGACACCAAAGACTGGTGCACAGCCTGTGGAAATTTCACGGGTACTTGTGCGGCTTATGCTCCTGGTGGATCTGCTTCTTCTTCTTCTTCTGAGGATGGAAGTAGTGGCAAGAGTGGGAATGGTCTTAGCCCGGCAGTGAATGGTGTTATTGGTGCTATGGTTACATTGGCTGTAATTTTGGGGCTTGAGGCTTTGATTTTGGCTCTTGGTGGTTTGAGGGTTGTGTCGAAGAAGAGGTTGGCTTGTGGCGCTGCTGGTGTTGGAAGTAATGAGGCTAATGCTGATAAGATGTCGTGAGGGAGGGTTTGAGAGTATGAACGAATGGATGAGAGCAAGAAATATACGACAGGACTTGAAATGACAATTGGGCTGACTTCCAGCTTCTCCATGAGGTTCGATGTATGATGTTTGAAGGCACTAATGACCTCTTCATCTTCCTCTCAATCCGCATCCGAATCGGATGAGTTGAAGCAACCATATATGTAATAACGTGGACAGTGGTCGACGCCCGTATTGAGTCATTCAAGCCAAAAAAGGAGACCACTTGGCGTCAGCAGGAATCTGTGAAATTGTTACAGTAGAATATGCTTCGACTTCACAACAATCGAACATAACCTACCGAACCTGCGTTTGCTCGGCCACAACGAGCTGTGAAACAATCCTCTGTATGTAATGCTGTGGCTGGATGAAAACTTAGCCGGGATTTCGACGATATTTGGGCCCGATATGTGGAGGAAAGTGTTAGTGAGCGCTGAGACATAATTGTAGTTCTTCATCGTCAATAGAAGTGGTTCCGATCATGTGACATAGATGATGAGTATCGAATCGATGTAAAAATGTTGTCTGGTGATGGTGGGCGCAACGTGAAAGTGGTCCGTGCGCTGAAACAGTGCACCTCGAGACGTGGTTACCTTCATCCATCAAAGCTGAAGTCAACCCTATCAAACTTCATCGACACAACCAGCAATGAGGCAGAGAGTGACCTATCTCCTGCCAAGCGGCTCTGGAGTCAACCCAAATGATATCAAGGTTGGAAAGGATCACCTCTCGTTTGCAGGTGCAGGGCAGGCGGCCGTAGAAACGCGCATCACAGTTGGCCTCTCAGAACTGCCCAAGGAGGTTTGCATTGCCCAATATCAGCCCATGAGACCATAGACTCACACTCCTACAGCTGCAATCCATTCTCGAAGACTTCCATGAGCTACACATTCGACTAGCATCAGATCGGAGCTACATTCCGTTTCTGCCAACCATTTCAAGAGTCCCTTCCGGCCTGCATATATTCTTCACGCCTCGCAATCCTGGCCGAGAAACCAAATTGTGCTCATTACTGCAGGAGATTGTTAGTGAGGACATCCAGTGCGGCCCGAATTCGGAAACCTTCAGTAGGCCACCCGTGCTGTCAGAACGCTTCGCCAGCTCCTCAACGTATCAATTCTTTCATGGTTCAGATGATCTTGCCAAGATTTCAGAGCATGTAAGACGTCGTTTCTGCCCAGGACTTCCAGTTGGGTCTGAAACTGGTCAGATATGCAAGTTTGTCGCCGATGCAGGTTCTGATGCATACGCCGACTACGATTATGATGTTATCAGCCATGCTGTGACCATAACGACTCTATCAAACCTACCAAATGGTCAAAGTCACTCAGAACAAGCCTTTAGCCACAAGACAAAGCCGGAAGACAGACTGGAAGTTGGGATCTTGGCGCCAGAAACCCCGGATGAGCCAGAGGAATTGAAGCTTGGCGGATATCTTACTGTCGTGGGCGACGATGATAAGCCAAGTGCAACTCTTTTCGGGTTCCCAGCACGCCATCATCCTCTGCCTGCCGGTGATCTGACAAATCACAAGGTCTCCTTGCAAACACCGACAGGACTCCATCCAAAGCTTGACATTAAATTTTCGGCTCAGCACCTCCAGCCGCCGAAAGACGATTGCGCACTACACGCCTACAGTACATTGCCAGCATCACTTTTCATTGACCGCTATCAGCTGGACGATAAGCTCTTCCTGGAGTCAAACAATCTTGTCGCACTTCGCGCCCTGAGTGGTGAGCAGGACCTCGAGGCACCGGACTGGGTGTTGAAACAATGGGGATCTGCAGCTCTTCTGGAGCTAGCTCATCCACAACAGAAATCCACAAGTACCGGTGATTGGACTGTAACGATACCTATGCATCTTCGCTATGTCAACGGCATATCCGACACGAACAAGGCCGGAGCTGTTGATTTGTCTTGGCCTGTGGTGTTCTGGGCTTGCGAGGCTGAGGAAGGGTTGAAGATGAGCACAAATCCATTTGACAGGGTGAATCTGGGCTATGATGGTCTCTTCGGGCCGAAGACAATGTTCTACCATGTTCCGCCGTCCCCTGCTGCCGATGTGCTCGTGGAGCGTCTCTCAGTGCCTTTCTTGGACCCAGGCAAGGCCGAATGGGTCCCGCTTGGAACAAGTATCGTGGTCCTGCTAGGATTTGTATGGATATGCTACAAGCTCTTCGGAAGGAGCGCTTCTCCTTGGCGCGACGAGAAGAAGACGCAATAGAGTGTCAAACTTCAAATATAAGGATGGTTGCCCGAGACAGTAGCTCCAAATTCTCAGCAAGGAAGATGGTTCTACGCAGCAGTGGTCTACCGGGACATGCTCTAAGCAACCCACGCATCCCTCGAGGTTCCTCTACGGTGACGCTACAAATGATACCGGAGGCGTTCGTAATTCCCCTCAGACAAGGCCTCATTCGAACCAACCCTCTCAAAAGTAGTAGATCCCTCAAACTTGGTTCTTCGATTGCTCCACACTAAGCCGAGGTATAGGACAGTCATGGAGAGAATGGCCAAGCAGTTCATTCCCATGCCAACTTTGAACCCGGTGGGATATCCAGGAGCTTCGTGAGTTATGAACACATTCGAGGAGATGAATGCACCACAATTGCCAATAGCGGTCGTCATCGCAAACGACACAACTCTCTTGTAACCTGATCAAGCACGTCAGCGGCCCGCGTTGTCTTTTCAATCTTGCTCCGGCCCGGCACTCACCTTTGCCAACGTTGATCGCGTTCCAAACAACCAAGATAGGCATCGCAACATAGCATCCGGCCGTGAGCAGAAATGTACCTGTATACTTGACGTTGGCAGCCTTTGGCGCCGCGAGCAATATCGCGAGTCCGATGAGGTTCAGGAGCGCTCCAAAAAGAGCAAAAAGGTACCGTTGCCTCAGTCGTTCGCTCAAGTAGGCTGCGATCAAGGTTGTGGCAAATGCCGTCAAATAGATCGGGATCGAATGCACCTGAGCCGAGACAGAAGTAAAGCCCAAGCCCTTCAGAATGGATGGGAGAAATGCTACAACGGAGGCCACATTCTCCTCAACGCCGATGTAGGCTAATGTTCTGCTGAGAGGTTAGCTGGTGACTGGCCAAGATGAGCTGTTTATGCACCTACGCAAGCCAGATCTTCCAGTCAAGCAACGCTGCCATAATATGTGTCCACATGCTTTCCGTGGGCTCACTTCCACCATCCCGTCGCAGTCGCTCCAGAAGGACCGCCTTCTCCTCGCCCTCGAACATCTTAGTCTCCTCTGGGAACGCAGGCATCAGCCAAAACGTCGGCAATGCAACGACACAAGTCAAAAGTCCTTCGACCTGGATAATAAGATCAGCAGAAACGTCACGAGCAGTAGATGATCCGAACTCACCAAGAAAATCCATCGCCACCCAGCAAGTCCCGCCGCACCATCCGCCAATGCCAGAGCATACGAAACAAGCCCATTGAAAGCCCCAGCGAAAATCGCCCCACTGAAGAAAATCGCATACCTCTTCAAAAACTCATCCTTCTTATAATAACTCCCAATCAAGTACGCCGCACCAGGCACGAAACCCGCCTCAAAAACACCCAGGAAGAATCTACAAACCACAAGTCCCTCCCACGATCTCACCAACCCTTGACATAGCGCACATATCCCCCATATAAACATCATCCCGGACAAAGACTTTGGCCCTAAGTTTCGAAACGCAATGTTGGCAGGAATACCGAGAATTACGTAGGCTAATGTGAATACCATGACGGCGATGTTGTAGCGGTTTCCGGTGAGTGAGAGGTCGTGCGACATTCCTTGGATTTTTGCGTTGCCGATGTTGCTTCTGTCGGCGAAGGACACGATGAAGAGGAACCAGAGCATTGGGATCAGGGTTAGATCGAGTTTGCGGATGATGCGGGATTCGATTTTGGGGTCGAGAGGTGGTGGTGTTGGTGTTGGTTGTGGTGAGAATTCTTCGGGGTCTGATCTTTCGAGCATCTTGGTGGTGAGTTGCTACTTGCTGTATGTGGTTTTGACGAGATGTCGTCGCGTCGCAGTTGTTGGGTTCAGGTCAGTGGTGGTGTCTGAAGTTGGAGTTGAGCGGGTGATCTGAGCAAACAGCTTAGGTCTCAGCAGGTCATGCTTTGACATCGGCTCACATTTCTGATTGTTTGTGCGCGGCAGCAGGTGATGGGAAAGTCATGGCCAACAGCGGGATTATAATGAATGCCTTTATTCAACGCCGCGGGCTTATGAACAGCATGCTATCAGGCTTAAATTGATATGCCCCGGAGCCATGTCCTGGAAACCATCACTACTTCGAAAAGTGACGAGTATGTCAAGCATGTCGTCCAAGTCATCAACCAAGACAAATCAAAGAACCGTGGCAGATGTCTTCCTACAAGCATTAGCAGAATTCAAAGTAGACTACATCTTCGCAGTCCTGGGCTCAGACCACCCTAGCATCATTGAGGCGTACTTGAGGCGCCAGCAGGAGGGCAAAGAATGGCCAAAGATGCTTCACTTCCAGCATGAGGTAAGTTATTGCAAGTAATGCTCATCTTACACGAGCTGACAGTCAAGTTCGTTGCCATCTCTGCTGCCGATGGCTATGGTCGGACCACCGGCAAACCACAATGTGTGCTCGTCCACGTCGATGTCGGGACAGCCGCTCTCGGACAAGGTCTCCACAATGCTTCGACCGGTCGAGCACCGATGCTGATATTCGCTGGTCTGGCCCCATATACGCTTGACAGTGATCTTTCTGGTTGTCGCTCCGAACATGTGCAATGGATGCAAGATGTCCCGAATCAAGCTACGATGGTGGCGCCTTACATGCGATATTCGAACGAGATCAAAGCTCCAGAGCATGTCAGAACCCTGGTCAAGCGTTCCCTGATGATGGCGAAATCCGCTTCGCAAGGACCAACATACTTGACCGCAGCTCGAGAAGTGTTGGCAACACCAGTAGCTTTTTCGACGCTCACGACTTCATGTCGACAGACCAGCGCGAGCGTCGTTGGCGGACTGCCTCCTCACGCGGTGGAAACAATTGGACAGGCTTTAATGTCAGCAAATACACCACTGGTAATAACGGGATACCTTGGCCGGAAGACCGAAGCTGTTCGACAGCTGATAGATCTTGCGAATCTGGCTCTCGGATTGCAGGTGTTCGATGCCGAAAATCGATACATGTCTTTTCCGGCCGATCATCCAGCATGGCTTCCGAGATCGATCGGAGGACCAGCAGTTATTCGAGACGCAGATTTCATTCTTGTCCTCGATTGTGACGTGCCATGGATCCCATCGAAGATCAAGCCAAGCACTACGATGATTTTCCATATCGATATTGACCCAAGAAAGGAAAAGATGCAGCTGTTCGATATCGGTGCTGAGGCGACTTATCTGGCCGAGTGTGATCTGGCACTGGGTCAGCTCGTCGAATTCGTGATGGCAAACAAGCAGTCTCTGTCATTAGACGCGCAAACTGTGCTTCGGCAAAGATGGGCTTCATTGGAGTCTGCGCATGCATGCAGAATAGAAATGCTGGAGACCCAATCGCAGCCGAGCTGGACAGGCGCCATCAGCATCCATTCCCTGGGAGCAAGCCTCCGAAGGACGATCCCTCAAGATACGGTCTATGTTCATGACGCAGTCACTAACACCACTGCCTTGCTCGAGCAACTTCAGCTGCAGAAACCGGGCACATGTCTTGGCAAAGGTGGTAGTGGACTTGGCTGGGCAGGTGGTGCTGCGATCGGAGTGAAACTAGCAAAAGATCGAGCAGACTCGGGAAGCCTGGTATGCAGCATCAGTGGGGATGGCGCCTTTGTCTTTGGAGTACCCACTGCCGTGTATTGGGCTCAAAAGCGCGTAGGAACGCCCTTTTTGAGCATTGTGTTGAACAACGGAGGCTGGAAGGCCACGAGAATAGGTATCAAGGACGTGCATCCGAACGGCTTAGCATCTGCGGCGTCTGATGATGAGCTGGGGGTCGACTTGACAGATGATAGTCCTGATTATGTCGGCGTTGCTGTCGCAGCCTCGAACGGTAGTTTGTGGGGTGCTAAGATCGCAAAGGCAGAAGAATTGGAGGACAAAGTGCGCGAAGCAATGCAGATCGTACGGAAGGATCACCGCGGAGCGCTTCTTGAAGTTGTCATTAGCTGATTATGTGCGGTCATTCGGGTATCGTTAGATGCAGAAGTCATGTCTAGCTCACGCTCCGTCCACCATCATCCTTGCTGGTCGTTGTTGCTGTTCTCGTGTCGGCCCTTGATGTCCAAACCTATGCTACTGAGAGGGTTGTGCCGCTGACCGTGACAGTGGCTGTATATAATGCCCTTCGACCACCATAATTGGCATGGAACAGCATGTACTTCAAATCTTTCGACACATCCGCGCCGCCAGGTCCACTGAGCCCATCATCGCCAGTAGAGATCAACGGCCTCGCGGCTCTTGTATATGGCCCGATTATTGAGGGCGCCGTAGCATAATCGACGTTATAGTTCGTCGTCGTGAAACAACCTGACGAAAACAGTAAAAAGTATGTGCTGCCACTTTTGACGACCACTGGGGCTTCCAGAACACCATCATCGCTGCTTCCTTGGTGATCAAGAAGCTCGGTGGGTGATCCGGTGAGTGTGCAGCCATCAGCAGCCACGGGTTGAAGGATCAAAGGTGTTGGCACTAGAGGCGCAACAGTATTGCCGCATGGCCCGCCGTGGCCAAGACTGTTTCCATCCACTTTGTACACCACATAGCGCTGTCCGTTGTCGTTGTAGCCGGCGGCATCGATTGCTGCGAGACAGCATAATCAGTGAATATTGGGAGACACATTGCCACTTCCCAGTACTTACCGCCACCCTGGGCTAGAGGGCAAAACAAAGGTTCTGAGCTGGTGGGAATGTATGGTCCCCTAACAGAGCGACTCTTTGCTGCACCAACACAATGCTTGGAAGAGTCGGCTTTTGTTGATGCACTGTAGTACATGATAAAGGTACCATCATCCAGCTGGTTCACATCCGGGGCCCAGGTATTTGGCGCATCGGCAACAACCCAGTCCGGTAGGTTGGGAAGTGCATTATATTGCGAGCCGTCACTGTTGTACTCAAGGGACCACAAACCGAAGTCCCACGAGGTTGCAACCTGGATATGTATGCTGCTGCCGATTGTCCTGGTTGCGAAAGCGTACCATCTGTCGGTGTGGATAATAGAAGGATCTATGAGCAGTCAGCCGAGGGAAGTCTCATTGCTGCGCACAACACAACGGACCTGGAAAATTGGCGCCATTGATCTTCGGACCGGCGATGGTGGATCTTTTGAAGAGTGTCTTTGGTTCGGAAGTGTCTCTTGTTACTGGCGAAGCATACGCTGATTGAATGCTAAGACCAGTCAAAAGGCCGTGTGCCCATTTGCGGACCATCTCGACCACTTGCTGAACAGGAGATGACAGTTGCAACAGCAAGCGAATCGAAATAAGCTGCTGGGAATGCTGGAGCAAAATTGCCAGCTCTTAGCATTCCAGACACGGCATTTTGAGTGCGAGAAGGGCGCCGAGCCGGATTGGAGATGTACTCTCGAGTTCATGTTGGCCCACACTGGCGTGATTATGGTTGACCGTTGACGGCCGGACGACCTAGGCGGCGTGAAGCATAGAGGTTGGGCCGGGTCTGGTACAGCACGTCACAGCGTCCAAGTCTAAGAGCCAAAGCATCACGATGCCAATGAGATGCAATGAAATGCAATGATTGACCTTTCGAGAGACAGGCATATCCCGAAGGGCATGCGGGTCGGAGGATAGACGTACAGCATTGCAAGGCCCAATGTGGCAATGTGTCTGCACTCCCAGCCAGCTCAAGCGGTGGAAGGCGAGTGCTGCGGCCTGCCAGCACCCATGCACACGTCCTGCATGTGCCTCTAAGTATTGGCAAAAAGAGTTCGGCATGGCGCAACACACCCTGTTCGAGCGGAAAGTGCAGGTCTACATAGAGCTCTGTTGTCGATGTATGCCCGCCTATATCAGTGGTATATCAGTGCACACGTATGGTGTGTGGCTGGAACAATCATCAATCCGCGCCTCTTGGGAGAGGCTCGTAGATTGAAATCCGTGGACGAGTGAAAGCTGCTACAGTCCACCGGTTTCGAAGGATAGTTTGCAGGCGTGTGAGACCTAGTAGAGTCGTAGTAGGGTTAGCGACTAGGCCTATTCGAGTGTCGTCTCGAAGGCAATATATCCACCCTCGGTTGTCAATCTCGTGCGGTTAAAATAGTAGCATATAGAAGTTTAATTGCTACCTCCTTATTAGTATAGTACCCTACTATTTACATATACTAAACCACGCGTTATCGAGGTAGATATATCCGCTATGGCCGCCAAGCTCCTATTACTACTAGAAGGGGTAGACGACGACTTGGAGACTCTAGTTTTAATGCGATAACGGCTCTTATAGAGGTATTAATATATCGTTACCTCCGCGGCGAATTTGATACTTAACTAGACCCTATATAAGGACCTAACTAACTAGATTTGGCATGGAGTAAGGGCCCCGGATAATAGGGAGTCCTTCCGTATATCTGCCTATATAGTAAACTAGTCCGTAGACAACGAACATAACGAGAATATCCGTAGGCTCTATCGGCTTACAAAGGGCTAGATTAATTATCTTGCTAGCGCTATTTAGGGTAATCCTAAGTACCGATTGAACTACAAAGGTTATAGAGCTACGGCAAGACAAGTCGTCTATATATTGTACTAGAGGTTAGCGTATCCGGATCGCTAGTACGGACAATCTATACTACTTAGTAGCTATCTAAGTACTACGTATCGGATATTCTATAGAGCCTTATACGAGATCTACGAGCGATATAGTAAGCTAATCCATTAGTAGCCTAGTTTGACGTACGAGAAGCTATACTAGTATAGACAACGTATGAACTCGCTCGACGGCTTCTACGAAGGTAGTGTCTAGGGTTTTATCGATAGTATATTCTAGTCGCATTGTATACCGCAAGATCCGACGATAGCGAAGGTTGTATATAGCCCTTATTACAAGGGCTAGGGTCTCAAATACTAAGCTATAACGGCCCCTAATAGACTCGTAGTTTACATGTCGTTGCCGGAGGTTAGAATATGCTATAACTAGACTATGTTCTAGCGTACGGACCTAGAATAGCGCTTTACTAATCTCTTCGAAGGTAGGCCGCATCTCTTCGTTATAGGTAATAACGTATACTATAGGTTGTATAGTTATATCGCTCCGTTTACGTACGCGTAGGGTTATCGCTTTCTAGAGGTAAACTAGCGGAAATTTAATACTAATCTCTCGTCGGTAAGGATTAGTATTAAATAGGCCTTTAGAAAGATAGAAACCTACTAGTCTCTTAATTACTTCTATAACAACCTTTAGCCTATAAACTAGCCGATCGCGCTATTCTAGTAGGTGTCTATCTTCCTTCATAACTATATAGTTTGTCTCCGCTAGGAAGACGCGATAGGAGAGCGTATTCCGGATGTAATCGGTAGTAGATTTAAGTATAGACCGCCGACGCTAGGTAAATACTTGGGTCTAAATATGCCTAGCGATA
The DNA here is from genome assembly GCA_001578225.1 of Pseudocercospora musae. Classification (NCBI taxonomy): domain Eukaryota; kingdom Fungi; phylum Ascomycota; class Dothideomycetes; order Mycosphaerellales; family Mycosphaerellaceae; genus Pseudocercospora; species Pseudocercospora musae. Next base: position 22,112 of record LFZO01000465.1, read on the forward strand.
GATAATGGTTGTTGTCGTCGTATTGTAGAAATAGATTAGTATAGCGGAATACTAAGTACCGGCTTAGGTATCGATATTGGGTACTTTCTACGGGACTCGTAGTATACGAGAAATGATAGATAGAAAGAGTATACATACCAAGCATCGAAAAGCTTACCTAAATATTAGAAGATATAGACATTCTAGATACTAGCCTTTGTATTGAACATCGCCGAGCTACTACTTATACCTAAACATTAAATTACCTACTAAAACCACTCCTTAACCCTTCTAATATAGTATCCAACTTGTCGTCCTACTTCTTATATCTATCCTCATTATTACTACTTATCTTGTTTAGCTTATTGTCGAGTACACTATCGCGTTCGATCTGTTCCTACTTCCTAGCTTCCTTACGCTCGGCTTCCTTCTTGTCTCTTATCTCCTCGCGTTCCTTTACATTAGTAGCTAACTTCTATATAGCGATGGTATTACTATTCTCGCGCTCTATCCGTGTAAGATCGGCCTCGAGTTTGCGCTCTTCGATGCGAGTTATAGCTACAAAGGCGTCTTGGACAATAACCGACTTCTTACAAGAAGTAGCTAGTATTTCCGAGTGTTGTCTATCGCCCTATAACAACATCAAATTAGACGTCTTCTATAACCCTTCTATTATTACACGCTATTCTATATGCAAGGCACCTTGTATAGTACCGGAAGTACGAATAGATCTTATATTAGCGTAACCCGCGTATACCAATTCGATACCTCTAGGTCTATTCTTACTAGTAAGTAATAATGTCTCTATCTCTTGTCTAGGCGTCTTCTACTAACCAAGAGCGGCTATTCTTATCTTATTCTTAGTAGCCTCTTATGCTTTACGGACAATATCAATTTTATACTAATCTTCGAGCTTTGCTTTACGGTCATCTCGCATAGCAATAATATTATCTAGTAGCTCTTCCTTACGGTTAGACATCTTTAGCTAAGAATATTGATATCCGCTCGATAGATCCTTGCGCTACCTAACGAAGCCTTTCCTATCCGTAGTATCCCTAAATATTATTCGATCGATATTAGTTAGTACTATTATATTCGCCTCTACGAGGTCCTTCCGGATAAGCTTCTAAAACTAGACAAGAGATAGCTTAGTATATTGCCTAGCTCTAGTAACGATAATCTCGAAGAGACGGATACGAGACAAGCCGCTCGCAAGGTAGAAACGAGGACAATATTCCTTAATAGGCGACCTATTATTTTCTAGGCTAGGTTTACCCTTACTACTATCCTTATCCTCTAGGCCGCCTTCCGCTATATCTTTATTACTATCGGCTCTATAATCGTCGTCTATTGTGCCTATTTCGCTATCCTCGGAAGTACCTATTCCCTTACCTTCCTCTTTAACCTTAGTTGAGTCCGTAGCGCTAGACTTCTACCGTATAGTACTCGCGGCTTCGTTATTATTCTTCTTATTTACCTTCGGAGCGCGCTACTTAGCTACTAACGACAAAGTTAGACTACGCGCTCGCTTCTATACCGATTAAGTACGTTTAGGCTCCTTTAGCGTATTCTTACTATCCGTTTCTATAGTAGTAGGCTAACCTCTTAGTATCGGTATAGGAGTTGAATCTACTAGCGATTAAGACGAAGTAGGCTCTAAGCTACGCCCTAGAGTATAAGGAACCTTAATACTACTACTATCGAGTCGCTAACTACCGACGGGCTCTAGGTTTATCGCCTACGATTAAAAGCGCTATCTCTAAGCCTAATTAGTCTACATTGCCTTTAGCTCAAATACTAGATACCTTATTCCTTCTATATAGAAGTCTTCGAGCCGGTTCTATAGTACTAATCTACTCTAACCGTCTATTACCGCGAACGAAGGCAACTCCGGTAGAAAGCGCTATATTCGGACCTCTCGAGGTACCTATCTACCTATGTCTTTAAACGCCGGCGGAGCGCTAACCTCTCGATAGCTATCGTCGACATTATAGTACCTAAACTAACTATATACCTACGGCGGCGGAGCTACGAAGAAAGATACTATAATATTTACTAATCGACAATTATATAAAAGGACAAGACATTTAGTAAGGTTGGAAGCGGTGACCCTTAGGTTACTACCGTAGCGACTAAGGCTTTATTTGGATACAACTAGGCGATATTAGGTATGCCTACGGAGCCTATATCTATAGTAACAAGTCTACCGCCGCGGGTAAACCTCTACTAGGCTTTGGCATGTGACTAGCCGCTTTAAGAAAGGGGGGAAGGTTATTCACTAACCGCTAGCACTAGTGTAGAAACCCGCCTGGCACCGGCACTCGAGCGCAATCTTCGAAACCGGTAGAGTAGTCGGAAGAGACTCCAAGAGAGGATTGCCAGGGATGAAGCCGTGCGGTCGTCTTTGACACAGGCACCATGCATGAGACTCGGAGGATTACATATATGATAAGTATCGTTTCTCCCGAGACACCTGCCGGAGAATACAAGCCATAGCCGCTGCTACAGTACTACTGCGTCTTTTGCTTTCTTTAGCCGCGCATGCCAACCGGAACACGCCGCCACACATCGAGCTCGTTGACGTCCAGGCTCCAGGTAACTACCTCCAGAGTCCAGACATGCCAGCGAGCCATGTGGCCAGCCATAACTACGTCTATGGAACTGGCGGCGGAGAGCCGGAGCCGGAGTCATGTGCGACGAGTCGACGACCAGCTCCGCCTTCTTCCGCTTGTATACCAATAGATCACAACGGGTCTTGGCCGAGCAGGGAGTGGACGACGAGCAGCAGACTCCAGAGTCCAGAGTGAGCTGACGAAATGATGGCTTTTTTGCACCACTTCTTTTTTCTTCTTTTGCCGCGCCCGCAACCTCTTCTCCACCAAGCTAAACCCCCCATCATCCACATGGCTTGCTCTCAACTTCACTTTTCCCATTGCGGCAAACTCATCAGATCATCACAGAACCTGCACATATTAACTTATTGCAAGAGCAACACTGGAAGCAGCGCAACCATTGACAAGGCAAGGGCGGAGGCCATGGGCCTTCTCCACCACACCCATTCCCTGCCCAACCTTGAAAGCGTAGGAGCCACGGCTCATTTCGGACCACGCCCGAATATCTCGTTTTCGAGGCAACCTTCCGTGGCCCAAGATGACATTTGACGTCGCAAAGCCGCAGGATGCTGCCGGCCTCACCATCGAAGCATGGGCGCAAGGGTACATGTGTGGATCGCTAATCATAATGGCCTGCGTAGCTTTCGCCAATATGAAAAGGCATGTCTTGCTTCACAAGCTGATCGTCTTCGAGGTATGCATCATGGCTGTTTGCCACTTTGAAGATGTAAGCCTTGTTTCTTGCAACGCCTAACGCTCGATAGTTGCTGCTGGGAACACTGCATGGAACCTTCATATTTACAAGTACGCAATAAGGTTCATGACTTGCATTTGCCGCGCTGAGCTCTGACACAAACCACAGATCCTCCTGTCTACAACTGGTATCTCAGGTAAGACCGCTCTAGGATTTCAGAGAACATCTCCCGTGACTGATGCTTCCATAGCACTACCGCAATTTTCCTCAACGCCAGCTGGAGTCTACACAATGTGATTGCCTGGATGAAAAATAAACCCTTCCTCGGCAAGAAAGCCAGCCTGTTCTACATTGGCACTGTGATTCTTGTCCAGCCGTATTGGGTTCTCGAGATCGTCGCCAACTTCGTAAGTTGGACCTGCGTTTAACGGCGCTTGAGTGATGCTTCAGGTGCTGACTTCACTAGCTATACTTCAGCGGCAAGAGTAGGCTCTTCACCAAAACGAGACCGTACGAGGCTCTCTTCCGAGACCCCTGGTGGATCTTCACGACCTTGAATCTATTCTGGAACATCAAGAGTCGTTATGAGTTCGGCTACTTGGAACTTATCCGTGTCTCTCCACGATTTGGTGTTTTACTGGCATCGATGATAGTCAGTATCGGTTTCATCATCGTCGACATACTTGCCGTCACCCATGCCCTTCCAGAGTCTGGTCTCCCCGACGGGATCAACCCTTTCTGGAAGCTCTCTTTTGTGGTACGTGTCAAAGTCGCATGTCTAAACCCGCACAGCTGACAATCCAAGTTCAAATGTCTCACTGACATGATCGTGCTCGACGACTTCAAAACGGCTCTTGATCGCTTGAAGCAATACAAGCTCGACCAAATGGGCAGTGTCTTGTCTGACGGCTTCAGGGGCGAATTCGTCGACGTTGAACACGCACGAAAGAAGAGGATGGAGCGATCCGAGCATCAAGACAGTATGCAGCCTGTTGATTCTATCGCCCTCGACTGGTCGAAACTGCCGAACGCGCATTCAGAGTCGCGAGGCAGCGGTGTTTTGGACTTGGAAGCTGCCTTGCGAACTGATCTCCACGACGAAGCCGAACCCTCCCGCTCCAGGTCTCCCAAGAACAATGGTTGAGCAAAAGAAAGACACCCTTAAGCACACAGTGGGCGCCGATATTACGGAGAAGTGTTGATTGCCAAAGGTAATGCTTAGCACTCATTGGACTTTTGGACAGTGAAACAAAGTCTTCAGCACAAAGATTGAAGCACAGAAAAAACTTGCTTTGGCCATGCTACAGATCAAGACGTGCGACACAAGATACATTTCCGTGTCATGTGGCTTTCGTGCAGCGAAGACTCGCCATACGATTGGTCCCTAGTCGGGGATGTTGGTGTGCGGGAAACCCCGATTATTGGAAACCATGGAAGTACTACACTTGCGATCACTTGGTCCGATGAAGAATCAACGAGGCCCGTACACCCTACTCATCAGCATCGAGTGACATCGTGCTCCTTCCAAAGGACTGTCATAGGCCGGCAGTAAAACTATGCTTACTCGCACCCCGCCTTTCGCCGAGAGGGAGAGCCGGCGAGTATGCTGTATGACTTTACTCGATACGATTAGCATCAGCCGAATGCAATGGGAATCCGGCGGAAGTAATGGACGTAATTTAGCTGGCCTGCGTGCTGCAAAACGTGTAAAATGGCTTGGCGAAGAGCTCACAACGTCAAGCTTGCCCCCGCAAACCAAATGCCAAGTTCGATATCGCACTAACATGGCGAGCGATTGTGACTTTTCAGGCCGCCTGACACTGTAGAAGCGATAGAGGCAGACAATCACATGAAAACATTCTGTCTGCCGTTGCCAAGCCTCACTCCCCAGTGATGTCAGCCTAAGCTTCCAGGGACTGCACGTGACACACTCAAGCATTGAGCTCTCTTCTCGCAAAGCTATCCACTTCGCGACAAACATCACACGCGCACCAACAATCAATCGCAATGGCTCCAGCCACATCAGCAGCACGCCCCAAACGCGCAGCAGAAGAATTTGCGCGCTCGAATTACGACAACGGCAGCACATCCAAAAAACCTCGTTTCGACTACCGCAATCCGAGCACACTAGCAGCAGACGCCCCGCCCGAAGACGACATAATCTTGGACGCGGACGTGATAGGAAAATCCGGGGCGCAAACGAAAAGAAACGCAGTGAATATCGACGGCTACGAATCAGATTCCGACAACGATAATTTCGATGCGAGAGCGAGAGCGAGAGAGCGAGACAGGAATCAAAAGCAGAAGTCCAAGGATGAGGATGATGATGATATGTTCGCGGACTTACAGGAAGCGGATGGCGACGAGGGTGAGGAGGAGGAGGGGTTGGAGCGTGAGGGAAAGAGATGGAAAAAGGATGTAAAGTTTCTGGATCCGAGTCAGATTGAAGGACAGGTTATGAATAGTAGGTCTGGTGGACGTGTGAGTGGGGATATCCTATTGGGCGGTGGGAAGACGAAGAAGAAAGCTGAGGATGAGGATGAGGATGAGGAGTCTTCGGGCGATGAGGAAGAGAGAGATCAATTGCCTGAAGAAATCGAAGATGAAGATGCACAGGAATTGGGAGCGGGGAGTAAAAAGAAACACGCCCCGAGACTGGATGCTTTTAATTTGAAAGAGGAAGAGGAGGAAGGGAGGTATGACGAGAGTGGGAATTATGTGAGGAAGGCGGTGGATCCTGATGCTGTGAATGATAATTGGTTGGATGGGTTGAGTAAGAAGGATATGAAGCGTGCGAGAGAGGCGCAGGAGAAGAGGGAAGATGAGAGGAGAAGGAAAGCTATGGAGGATGATGCGGTTTTGACGAGTGATTTGCTATATACGCTCATATCGCAATTAGAGACGGGAGAGACGCCGCTTGAAGCTTTGCAGAGGTTCAATAAGGGCAAGACTGAGAAGGTGCCGAAGTGGAAGCAGAAGAAGATGCAAAAGGATAAGATGGATGTGGATGAACCCGCGGCGGCAGCGGCGAATGGGAATGGTCATGCGGATGCTAAAGAGGAAGCTCGTAGGAAAGCGGTCGATGCTATCACAGGCGCAGCAGATGCGTTGTACTCGCGTGGTCAACATGAGATCTACGAGGCTGAGCGTGAGTTGTTGATGCGGCAGTACAAACGGGAGACGGGCGAGGAGTGGAAAGGCCCGCAGAGAAACGGGTCTTCCGGGCAAGGTGCCGAATCCGCTTTTTTCTACCGATGGAGCGACAGCAGAGATGGTGGAGAGGCACATGGTCCATACGATGGTCCCACCATGAAAGCATGGAACGACGCTGGCTACTTCGGCGAAGGTGTGGAGTTCCAACGCGCCGGCGACGAGGAGTGGAGCAGGCTGCTAGATGTCACCAGCTAAGGTCTTAGATGCATCAACACACTGCAAGAGCAAGCCAGACATTATTTTCTTCCACACATCTTTCCGCATGCCTCAAGTGTGTTCCTTGTCTCGTTTGCCGCGCAGGTCCGTGTTGGTGGGATTCTTTTTGCCGCGGCTGGCAGACGGCGAGTTTGTGACATGAAACACTGTCGCTGCTGATGATGTTGTGCTGTGTTCTGCAGCATGCTATCATGATAATGAGTGGGTTTGTTCGTTTGCTTCACCGCAACAACACCTGTCTGACGAGAATTATGGGTTTATGTGCGCCTGTCTAGAGTAGCCTCGTGGGGCCCGGAGTGTCTTGACCTAGACCCTGGGAGCGTTTATGCATGGCATGGGCTGTCCGATTCCCACAGGCACAGAGAGGATGACGTCGGGTAAGTGTTGCTTGTTCCTGGTCGCGCAAAATCTCTGCTCGCCATAAAGTCGGTTTCAAATCGGTTTCAGAAGCGATGCGAGCAGATTGAGGGAGGAGGGTTCGTTTCGTGATGGTGGTCGAGGGAGCTCCACGGCGGGGTAGATTTTTTAGTCAGAATCTTTGATATTTGTTTGATTGCGTGAAATGTTGGAAGGATGTACATTACTGGATCGTTGAGACGGATACAGATGGCTTTTATTATGATACCGTGAGTGGAAGAGAATGTATGTCACGTGACAGGCCTCGAATGCGTGATGGTCGATGGCATCACGGCAAGAAGTCCAATCATGGGCAAGAGAAGGAGTGTTGATGCAGCTTTGACATGCTTTGGTTGGAGGTGCACGCAGCTCGAGCAACACCATGCTGGAAGCCGACTGCGTCCGAAGCTCAGCCTGGTGCAGCAGCGTGCAAGGCGGCCCAATGCGTTTGTGAACATTTTCCAGGTGGTTACGGACGCCGTGGGCCTGTGTCGCCGGCAGCCGAACCTTGTGAGGGTTAGTCGCAGGATGTCTAATGTCTGGCAAATGCTGTGTCACGAGGCTGCATCGCGGGTATGAGGCAGACTCGATAGGGTGGTGGCGATGGAGTAGGAGACAGCGGTGCGGATGGATGACGACGAGCACGGCATTGGTGTATTGCGTGAGACATAGATGGCATGGCGGATCTCGCGCCTCTCTCGTTCTGCATGCGACTGCATATACGCTATGATAGTCAAGCAGCTGATCCATGCAAATTGCTGCATAGGCTCCCAGATTTCGCACGGGCTGCGGCTGGGCAGTGCAATAATGGGCAATGGGCAATGGGCATATGAGATTAGAGTTTGATGCTCGAAATCAGAGCGACATATGTACAGGTATCGTCGCCGGGCCCCTTTCCGGCACTCCTGAGTCCTGAGTGCTATGCTTGAGCCTTGAATTCGTCTTTGATACCTGGCCGATCTTCTTTTCCCTTCCCACCACCATTCACATCGACGCCTACTTACCCCAATAAGCTACCCATCCAGCGGCCGCCGTGCCCGCACGAGTGCATTCGAGTCAGCCACTGGCACGGCGTAACGCGGCTCTGTGCGAAGGCCAACAAAGACGACCGCGAATCTGCCTTGATTTCCCCTGCAACTCGCTGAGTCGCTGAGTCGCTGCTGGCCTGCTGCAAGCTACGCGTCCGGCGTCCGGCGTCCGGCGTCCGGCGCCCGCCTTGCGCACTCCCTTCGCTGCACGCTGCACGCTGCACGCTGCACGCTGCACGCTGCACGCTGCACTACTGTACCAACACCCGTGGCACACTGCTATCTTCGACACCCCCTTCTTTGTCCCGTCTGTCCATCACCACTCACCAAGCAGCAGCTGGCCTCGCATCCATCTCATCATCGAATAACAACTCGCCCCATCTGGACTGCCTGCCTGGCGTGCAGCTGCGTGTGTACACTGCGTGGAGCGAAAGCTGCCCATCAAGCTGTACACATTATTCTGCACCAGCGAAGCTCTTGGCACCCTGGTCAAGGCCGTAGCGACCCAACGCCCGGGAATCGAGCTTTTTCACCGCACCGCACCGCACCGCGCCGCCGCCCACAACCGCGACTCGACGCCCGCGTTGCACTCCTCGCGCCTCACCGCAAGCATGAACAGCCAACACTTCGAAATGTACTACGAAAATCCCCCGAACCGCTCGCCCACCTCGCAGCGACAAAATTCGCTGCACCGCCAGAACTCGCGGCAGCACTTCGACGCATACCCTCATCTGCCCTCGGGCCTCTACACTGCAGAGGACCACGCCGCCGCCGCCGCCAACTTCACCGGCAACCGCTACAACGACATGCGCAACGCAACTGTGGGTGGCTACGGCAATGCTTACGACATGGGCAATCAGTCGTGGAACACCGGCGCGTTTGGCCAGAACAACACGCTGAACGGCTTGGGTGCTTCGGCTCTCCGAAAGCCTCCCTCGAGGGGCCCTCGCTCTGGCCTGCCCTCTGTAAGTTGCATACCATCTTCACCTCCAGCGCCACCCGTCACTGATATACTCCCTCTAGGCTTGGCTGGATCAGCAGCAACCCATGCACATGAACCCTTACGCCGGACTGCCGCCGCTGGCATCAGGAATGGGCCACCAGGACATCTCGGAGCCGGATGAGGAGCTCATCCCCACTGCCATCGTGATCAAAAACATTCCCTTCGCCGTCAAGAAGGAACAGCTGGTTCACATCATGACCGAGATGGGCCTGCCGCTGCCGTACGCTTTCAATTACCACTTCGATAACGGCGTGTTCCGAGGCCTTGCCTTTGCCAACTTCACGAATCCAGAAGAGACGGCTACTGTCATCGATGCCATGAACCATTTCGAGCTTAATGGGCGAAAGTTACGTGTCGAGTACAAGAAGATGCTGCCAGCGGCCGAGCGTGAGAGGATTGAGCGCGAGAAGCGTGAACGGCGAGGACAATTGGAGGAGCAGCATCGACCTATGGCACCGCAGTCTCTCCAGACCCAGGCTTCAGCTTCATCGCTGTCTTCACGTGTGCTCAACGCGAGCTCGCCCTCGCCAGTGTCTGCACGAAACCACAAGATGCCTGGCCCAAATTTTCCAGGCTCCTCGTTCGACCCAAGCATCAGTACAGATGTCGACTTGAACGACCCTCTCGTGTTGCAGCACTACTCTAAGCTCCTCCTCTTCAAAGAGGATCCCGCTCGAGACCTCTTGGTCTTCGCCCCGACCCTCTCCCCACCAGAACGACGCATCGTGCACACTCTTGCACACCACATGGGACTGGGACACATGTCCAAGGGTGAGGCCGATCGACGGGCCGTGCATGTATACAAGGAAGGTCGTCCTCGTTTGAGCCCACCAATGCCAACAAACCAAGGTCTCCAGACTGATCAGCGACGAGCCCTGAATCGTGCTGCCACGACCGATTTCAGTGATGTCCGTGACAACTACTACGGTGGTGGCGTACCCAACCTTCGTCATCAAGCATCGGGCTATCTCGCCGGCTATCACGAGCCTGCCGGTGGTCTCGGCCCTAACAACCCGCTGCGATCTGCCAAGTCCTTCGCCGATTTGCGCTCATACACTCCCTCGCCTGTGCCATCGACTGCAAGCTTTCCGGCCGCTCTCAGCAACAACGTCGCCCGGTTCCAGGAGTTTGGCAGAGACAGCACACAGTCAAACACACCCACACTAATGACTCCCACCTCCAGCTTGCCATCTGATCCAAGTGGTATTATCAACGGGCTTGGCAACATGAATCTTGGCGGTCCTGGCTTCGCCGGCAGCCCACGAGGCCTCCGCGGATTCCCGTCCTGGGATCGCGAGAACCCAGGCCCAATCGGAAGCAATAGGTCCTTTAGCACCAATTATGACGATCGCTCACAGACACGCAGCGCAATGCAGGGTGGACCTGAGCGTCAACCTCGCGGACCACTCCCGGAGCGAGGCAGTGGATTTCCTCGCAGGCAAAACGGCCATATGCAGCGTAACAGTGATGAGCTGTCGCAACAAAGCAGCGCTGCCGAGATTACTGTTGAGCACTAGGAGCGCCCTGTGCCTTTTTTCCGCCAACACCACCACATCACCAAGGATCCACTCAACATACCACTCATCAAAAACGAAGCATGACTTACGACCAAATGAAGCATGAACTAGCATCTTCAAGCGAATCGACAGCTACGCACACACGTCCAAGATGTCGACGACGCCCTGACAAATGAAGTCGAACTAACGAAACACTTATGATCGGACGACCGATATGAGAATGACAAAAACAAAAGTAGAGAAGAAAGATCACCATAGGAGCTCGCGCGCCATCGATGACCCACGAATTCAACGAACTCCTGTATTGCATCTCACACCACTTGCATTATGGACAACCATGGGGGAACCGGAGGATACCTTTCGCGCGCCACTGGGTAATAATTGAACGGCTG
>LFZO01000466.1:0-33152 GCA_001578225.1 Pseudocercospora musae
AAAGAGGTAGATCTACGTAACCTATCTAGCTATTACTAAGTTAGGCAAATTAGAAGCTACTCGATTAAGCTAGTAGACCAAGGTATTCGTATCTACCTCAAGCTAAAAGTAGACACCGAATAGCTAAGGACGAAACTTCTTTAGTACTTTGTAGACTCTAAGACACTCGCGCTTACTAGTATCGTATCGCGCCTCGGTAGGATTCTATAGCCTAGACTCGTATCGTACCGGGTAACGTATAGAAGACTTATCCCTATCGCACTACATTAGTACCTTACCGTAACTATCCCTACTAGAATCGATAGCAACTACGAGAGTACTAGCTCCCTTAGTATAGTTAATAGATACAAGGGCTAGGGTACTAATTAAGGCTTTCGTAACCCGCTCCTTAGCCTACTAATACTCCTCGTCCTATCGAAACTTAGCGTCCTTCTAAAGAAGCGTAAATAGCGGCTTACAAACGATCGAGAACTCCTTAATCTAGATCCTAAAGTAGGTAACTATCCCAACCTATATCCGTACGTCCTTCTAATAGGTAGGTATCGGCTATTTAGCGATCTTCTTAATATAGGCGCTATCCGGATGTCTCCTATTCGTATCGGTTACGTAGCTAACGATATTAATCTTCTAGTAAAGGAGTTGAAGCTTAGAGCTATAGATTGTAAGATGTGTACGCTCTAAGTCGTATAGAACCTAGTCTAGGTTCTAGATACACTCTAGAATAAAGCGACGAATACTAGGTTCTACCTCCTTATCTCTATACCTTGTCTTTAGCCCTTTGACTCCTATGTTATCTAGAAATAGTATAGCAATATGCGAGATGTAAGTGAATAGGACCTAGTTCATAGCTCGAACAAACTAGGTAACCGAGTTAGTCGCTCCCTACGGAAGAGTCGTCTATCGTACGAGACTAAGCGGTATATCGAAGCTCGTAAGGTCTCTACTAGCGATGTCTAATATAATCTAGTTATACCTTAAGAAGATATTAATTAGCGTAGCGATAATATAGTTCCTAAAGGCTTCTAAGAAACTGTCCGTGTCCGGTAGTAGATTAGCGTCTCTAATCGTTATAGTATTGAACTTCGTAGCTATATTAATTAGACGATACTCCTTGTCCTTCCTAGGAACCTGCTTCTTTCCTACTAGGAAGTATAGATTGCGGTACGAAGTATGCGATAGTTCAAGAGTGCCTACCTATATACGCTTACGTACCATTTCTTCTACAATTAGGCGTAGACTCGGATTAATCCTATAGGATAGATGTTCCTATAGTTCGTAGGGAATAGTCCTAATCTTCTACGGTAGAACGATCTTAGGATTAATACGATTAAGATACGTGAAGTTATATACTAAAACCGCTTCCCTATTATATAGAAGTTCCTCTAGGAGGTGCCTTTCCGTCGGCGTAAGCTCCAAACTAGTACGAATACTAGCAAGACGTTTAATAGTAAGTCTTAATTTCCTCTCAATTGTAGAGAACTTCTTCGTAATGTACTTCTAATTATAGGGCCCTATACTAGGTAGAAGGGCTACTTCTCGATCTAGGCAATCTTGCCTCTAGTTCGGGTTACTACTAGGATTGGATCTATCCGTTATATATACACTTCCTTTAACCGGTTTAACCTTGTTAGCTACCCGCTTATATAGAGTAAAAACGTCTATCGAAGAAGCTATAGGTAAAGGTAACCTAACTCGTAGGCGTTTATTCTAGAGGTTAGCGTAGTAGAATAGGGCGTATACCTCCTCTAAGGCGTTACTCTCGTCGTCGAGCCGTTCGATTTGTAATTCGTAGTCCTTTCCTAGTATGTCGCTAAACACATTGCTATAATAATTCCTCTAGGGATTATTAGCGGGTACTCCCGATTAGCTATAAGGCAATAATAACACCTCCGAGTCTTGGTCCAATATACGAAACACCTCGATCTTAGAGTCGTTACCTTCGTTAGGGGTAGTAGGTGTCTAATTAGCTTGTAAATGTAATCCCTCCCTCTCTAACCGGAACGAACAAGAATGGTTTAGACCGTACGCGAACAAGGCGTAGACCGTTAGCCCTATAGTAGCGCTAGGGCTTTTCCCTAGCGATTAACGCTAGCAACGCGTTACTAACGCTTCTAGGTAGTAGTAACAATCTCCTTATAGGACTTGTAGCTATCATTCCCTATATAGCTAGTAAAAACAATCTTATTCCCTTTCTAGTCGGCAATGGTACCTTCCTACGATCCGTTATCGTAGTTCTACTAGATACCTCGTACTATACGTAACTAGGGCCGTCCAAGTAGGATAGGGGTTTCTAGGTCCGCTACTATCTAGAACGTAAATGTAAACACAATCCTAAAGGCATCTACTAATACGTTATAGTAGGCGCCTATAAACGGGACGATACCATTAACCCCTCTTATACCTAATACTACTTCTTTATTAATTAGCAAGAGAAGCTACTAGGCTAGAGCTAAAGGCATAATAAGAGACTCCGAGCCATTATTAATTATAGCTCGGACTAGAGAGCTCTAGTTACTAATCTTAATATCGATGTAGATACTTAGGACAATAGCGAACTTCTAAGTTACTACGGATAGGTTAACGTCTACTAGTCTACTATAGAGCTCCTCGATGCTAGAAGAGGGAGCGCGTCCTATCGCGGCGCTCGTAAATCGAACTACATAGGTACTAACTAAGCTAGGCACATCGTTAGCGCTAGAACCGTCCTCGATAGTTGGCGTAGGGAGCTCCTTAAAGTACGGTAGATGTTCTAACGATCGAACATCGATATACGTTGCCTTAACTTTGTCTTTCCGGAATGCTATAAGGTCGCGTATAAAGTCTAGATCGTTAGGTACTCGCTTCTAGAAGAGGTTAGTTAGTATACTATAGGCTAATAGATCCCCTATAGAGACGCCCGACTAGAGATCAAGGAACCAAGAAGTCTAGAAGATATTCTACATCCTAGTCGTATCCCCTACCCTATACTTCTTAATATAATTATCGAACCGAAACGACTTCGGGTCCGTATCTCTCTTCTTATTGTATACTAGAGGGTTAGTAGGCCTAGGAGGCGAGTTATTAGTATTATTAGTTATCTTAACTTCCTAGGTTTTAGCGATTTCTAGACCTAGCGTAGTAGAAGCGCCGCTATTAGTAGCCGGCAAGGTACTAGACGAAACGCTAGACGTATCGCTAACTTATCGTTAGGCTCTCTACTAAGTAGTAATAAGGTTCTTAGTCTTAGTAACTGTCTCTCGTTACTCCTTTACCTTATCTATAGCCTTCCGGTTCGGTATACTAGTAGGAACGGTACTAGGCCTCGAGGGGTTCTTAGCCTATAACCTTGTTATAGTAGGCATCGTAGTAACTTCGTCCGTATTATTACTACTCTCCTCCGTTTAGAGACTATACATATCTATAATTAGCTAGTCGTTCTATATCATTGTAGCTACTTTAATAGCTATAGTAGGAATAGACCCGTCCTTAGCGCGTTCATTATCTAGGAGCTTCCGGACTCTTTTGCCTTCGCGCTTAGTAATAGCTATGAAGGTACTATTGCCTAGAACCTCCCAATGGATAGGTCTATACCTAGCCTCTAGTAATAGTAGAATAATAGCTAGTTTCGGAGTACGAAGATCCTACTAGTACGGCATCTACTCGCTAGTCTTACTATAGTAGGTCTTACCGTTTTGCTTGTTTATAAAGCCTCTATCTATAAGCTCCTTCTATACTAGACAGTCGCTCTATATATAATTAACCCTACTATACATCCAATACTTGCCGTCTAGGTCTAGATGTATCTTTCTTATACTCCTTTAGCTAGCAAAGACGTCTACTATAGGTACGTTAGGATGAATGTCGTCGGTGTCCCTAATAGTATTAGACACTTTCTAAGTCGTACCGAGCTTGTTAGTAGTAGTAACTAATATCTTTAGCTTATTAATACTAAGGGCCCGAAACTTGTCGATAAACTAATTGAACTATTCGTCCTCTTACGTTAGTAGAGTAACTACTACTATCTTAATAACCGGTAGAGGCGCTAACTAAGACTTAGGCAAGAACCTTAGACTAGGAATAGTAGGCTTAGAAGCAAGGCGGACTAAATCGATATCCCTCTTTTCCTCGCTAATAATGAACTTCCTATAGTTAGTAGAACTATTAATGTCTTGCTTAACATACTCTAAGATCTTCTTAAAGTCGCGAAAGCTATCCGGATCGTTATTAGTAAGCTTACACCTCCGAAAGATACGTTGAGACATAGGTCCTAGAAGGCCTTTTAGGAGTAGTCGGGTCCGCTAAGAGTTCTCGAGATCTTCCTTTAGAATAGTATCCGCCGCCTTAACGAACTTACGAATGTACTCTTTTAGATTATTATCCTCCGCACGTAGTTAGGCGCATAGGATCTTAAGCTATAGGTAGCTACCTTTAACCCTACGGCTATCGTTCTTACGGTACTTACGCAAGAAGGACTTTTTGAACTTCTCCTAGTTGGCGTCTAACTTGTCGGCTTTGTTAGGATAGCCTTTAAGACTCCTAAGTATAGTATATAGCTTAGTATCCGTAGTTCGTATAAACATACGGATTTTCTCGGCATTGGACCGATTATTTAGCTTATACTCGATGAGGTTGTCTTCGTATCGTTCGATATAGGTAGTAGTATTGTATCCTTTGAACTAAGGGTTAGAATTACTACTAGGCTCCGGTAGATAGCGTCTATTAATACGAGTAAACTCCTTCTACTACTCTATTATTTACTACTATAGCGTCTTAAAGGTAGTAAACATAGTACTATTGAAGTCTATGTCTAGGCTAGGTTCTAGTACTCGTTTACTACTCGGCCTAGCTATAGGTATAGGTTCGCCTATCTTAACCGGAGAGCGCCGGATTTGTTCGTTAAGCGGGTTAGGCTTAGGTTCCTCGTTAGAAGGCGTCGATACTCGGCTTAGCCTAATGCTAGAACTTATTCAAACGAATATAGTAAGGTAATGTAATTAAAGAATTGTTTTTACGCTTTTGTCGTTCTTGTTTCCCTTTGTAAAATAAATGAATAGGGGACTACTATTGTACTACTATATAGAATAGGCTTTCGATTTTATGTAGGCGGGTACCAATAACCCCCCTAGGGGTTATTAGACTTTCACTCTCCCCTAGCTAGCCCAATTGCCAAGGTAGAGCCTAAAAAATATCTAGAAACGGGAGTTGCGATCTTAGGCTAATCTAGTAACCTTAGAGCTAATAATTTGCCGAATAGCATAGCAAGATTACTAGGCAACTTTGTTCCTACTTCCTTCTATAGGGTACCTTCTATTAGTTATAGTAGAAGACTAAAGCACTATCGAGCCGGGAGCGAATTAGCGAATTAGAAACTCGGCAATCTCTAGCCTAACCGGGATCCCTTTTCTTTAATAGCCTAATGCTTATATACGGGTACGGGTACCTATCCTACTATAGACTTTAGCCGGGTCCAAACATAGTCCGGATAATTAGTCCTCGCTATGTCTCGGGATCGGTTAGTAGAATAAGACTAGTCGACCGGAACAACATCGTATCGAATAGGTAGTACGCTACTATACGGTACTAGTAAGGTTTTAGAGGGTTCCCTAAACCCGGAGCGAGTCCTAGAAAGTAATCGACTATCTAGGTCCTAAGCTTTAATAGTCTCTAGGGTTTGTAGCTTTTCGGGGTTAAGGCGATGCCCTTATCTAGGAGGTTGCTCTTAGTTATCGCTTCTATCGAGACCTCCTAAGACACTATTCGTAACTAGCGCCGTAGGTCGTTTGTCGCCTCCTACATATGCGTAGTCATCTATACCTAAGGACTACCTTTAACCTAACTACCTACTACGATCGAGAAGAGATAGCCCTACCTTCGGCTCTATTAATAAGTAGAACCCAAACCTATATAAACCCAAGGACTAGGTAGTATAGGAAGGGACTATAGGTAGCATAACCCATTAGGCTATAGGTAGCCATACTAGGCGGACTAGCTAGTGTAGTAGCCATAGAGGCATGTAGTAGTAATTAGAGCTCTATAGTAGAGGCGTATGAAACGTAACTAGTAATGCGTAGTAAACGAAGGTTAATAATGTCTCCCCCTAGTAGGAAGAGGGCTATATGTACTAATCAAGACCCCTGCCTAATTAGGTAGACAAGTGTGTCCTAGTTACTAGACAATAGTAAGGTATTCAAAATTAAAGACCTAGGTAAACTAACTAAAATTCTTAGGATAAAGCTTACTAGAGATAGAAAGAATAGTACTCTAAAGCTAGACTAGGAATACTATATCTAGGAAAACCTTGCCAAGTTTAGAATAACTAAAGAAATAGCCTACCTAACCTTATTACTACTTAATAGCTATAAGAGTCTAAGAAAATCTAACTTAAATAAAGAAAGGTATAATAAGACTAAGTACTAAAGCTAGAATAGTATATAGATATAGCTAATAACTATAATAAGACCTAACATTGCTTTTGCCCTTAGAAGATTAGGATTATATATATTACATCTATCTAAGAGACATCTAAAAGTACTTAGAAAACTAGCTAGATACCTAAGATTATTCCTAAGTTTAGGGTTAATGTTTAGGAGGGGTAGAGGAAAGCTAATAGGATATTTAGACTCTAATTATGTAATAGATAAAGCTAATAGAGTCTCGATCTTTAGAAGTATCTTCTTTCTCTATAGATTACTAGTTTCTTAGATAAGTAAGAAGTAGAAGTTAGTTACTACATTAACTATAGAAGCTAAGTATATAGTAATAAATGTATATACAAAGTAATCTCAATTCCTTATAGTACTCTTAAGGGAGATGGACTATATATAGTTAATAGGAGAATGCTTATTCTAACTATTAATTAAAGGAAATTCTAATATAGTAAATAAGGTTAGACCTATTTAGATTATAGATAACAACTAGGTAGCTTTAACTCTTATTAAAGATACTTATACCTATAAGAGATTAAAATATATTAATATTAGTTTTAATAAGGTTAGAAATCTTTAGTAGTAAAGAAAGGTTATAGTAGAATATACTCTAATAAAAGAGATAGTAGCTAATAGCCTAATTAAGCTAAAGATAGGGCTATAGTTCTAGGAATTCATTAGACAATTATAGTTAGTATAAAGGGATAAAAGTACTTACTTAGAGGAGTTCAAACTCTACTAAGTAGGCAAATACTAGATCTAGGAATTGAACCTAGTAGATTAGATACGCTATACTAATCTAGAAGCTATTGTATCTAATTGGCTAATTAAAGTTCTTATTAGATTATATTAATTGGAATTGGGATTTGTAGACTAACTAATCTAAGTAGGAATATTGGAATATATAGTCTAGTTAGTTACCTAGTAGGGGATACTAAGTAGACTAGATTACATAATAATAATTATATAACTAATCTAAGCTAATACCTTTTAGGTTAAGCTCTAACCTATAGATAATAATAATAACATACTTACTATTCCTACTTTAGCCCCTACTATTCCTTATAGCTTCTATTATAGTTTATAATCCATTTATACCTATCGGCCCTCCTTAGCTCGATAGTTACCTTTATAAGGTATCTAATAAGAATATCCTTCTTATCTAGATTATATATATTTTTAGGCTTGTTAGGGGCTAGGTATATAGTAACGTATAGAATACCCGCCTAACCGATAATATAGTAGGTAGTAGAACTAACAAGTGCCTCCTAAAAGGATTGCATAGAGCGCTAGGTTAAAAAGGCTATACGAGTTACGTACGTCTAGCGTACGCCCCTAGCGCGCGCCGCTTAGTATACTTAGGGCTTAGTAAGAGACCTTACCTCCTCGAGGTCCTTATAATTATCCCCTTTCTCCTAGTATAGCTATCCCTAGCTATAGACAAACCTAACTCCTCGTTAAGCTATCTTATCTACGTATTCCCTCGCGCCTCTAGCGCTTCGAATATGCTTAGCGTACGTTACTACCTCGAGTAGCTCGTTACTACGCGAAAACTCTTCGTTATTATATAGTAGAATTTTTATGTTTACTACTAGTAACGTTACTAGGCAGGTCTAGCGTATTCCTAAGAACGTATTAATTATTACTATTGGTAACTAGGTAGCCTATATATAAGTAGTATCTATAGTCTACCTAAAAACTTCCCCTATTTCTAAGCTTTCTACTAGTACTATACTAGTACCTCGCTAGTACTACGTAAGCTCCTCTTACGTCCTAACTAACAATTTTTATACTACTCTTAGTATAGACCTAGCTAGTACTCCGGTTACGTCGCGTAAGCGCCTCGCCGCTAGTCCTACTACGCCTATTACGGCTACTAAGAGATTTAGACCTAATATAGAAGGTTATAGTAGGTACTTCTAGTACATAACTACTAATAGTAAGAATAATCCCTACGCGCTCTTCGTACGCGCCTCGTAACTAACTCGCTATAGAGGATCTAAATAATGTATATATTAGAAGTAATATATACCCTACTACTAAGAAGAAGTACTAGAGATACGCTAAGGGGCACTATTCCTATAAGCTAGTCCTAGTACCGTACCTCGTCGCGCTACTCTAGCGTATACGCGTAGCTCGCGCTAAGCGCGCTACTTACGACCTAGACGACCCTAAGTATAGGGATAATCCTATCTAGGCTTAGATTAGCCTTAATAAGATCTAGTAGCGCCTAGACGTATACGCGGACTATACGTATTACTTCCTCTTCGTACGCGTCGCGTCTACTAACCGCCTAGCTTTTCTAGAGATTAAGAAATCTCTTAATAGCTACTACCGTAATAAGAACAAGATTACTAGCGATAGTACGCTACTTAAGCGCAACCGCGGCGTAGGTATTGCGCTAGCGACTAGCAATAGTCTAGACTTAGTAGCTATCCTAGAGCGCATTAATATTAACCTTACTAGTTTAGTAGAGATTGGCCGCTAGGTACGTATTATTCTTACATCCCTATCGCCTATTACGTATATACTAACCGCGATAGAACCTCGCCCTAAAGGGCGCCTATACTATAGTAGTAGTAGTTAATACTACTATAGGCTTCCTACCTATACCTAAGGAGGTAGAGGGTACTAATAGTTACAAGACTAACTAGCTCTATAGAGCTAGTTAGTAGGTTGTACGCCTACGGCGCGCAAGCGTTACGAACGTATTATTTCTTTTATCCTAAGCTAGGCTAAATGCCCCTATTAATAGCGAAACGAGTATATATCTATTAACCTTGTCTTATCTTATTCTTATATTCTCTAACTACGTCTCGCCTATGCCTCAAATACGTTAAGCGCTACTAAGTCTTCTATATAATCTACTAGTTCCTAAGTATTATATTCTTCTAGCTAGCCTATCTACCTAATAAGGTAGTAAGTCTCTCCCTTCTATATCTTCTTCTTTACGATCTCTTCTATACGCTACTCGTCCGTATCTTCTACGACTAGTATACTAACCTTATACTCCTCGCCCTCGCGTCCTTTCTATAGCTCGAGTAGGGATATATAGAAAACATTATAGATTCTCGTATAGGTAGGTAGCGCTAAGCGGTACGCCTATGCTCCTACTACGTCGATAATACGAAATAGGCTAAGATACTTCGGGCCAAGCTTCTTCTTTAGTAGATCTAGTCTAATATTCTTAGATAACAATAGTACTAGGTCGCTAATACTATACTTTTAAGCCTTATAGTTAGTATTATAGTACTTGGCTTAGTATTCTACTATAGTCTTCTAGCGCTACGTAAGTGTCTCGTATACTTTCTATAGTCTTTCTATAGCGTCGATAGCCGCTAGTACCCTTCCTTTAGATAGCTCGTCCTAAGCTATAGGCAATAATGTAGGAGCAATATCTAGATTATATCTATATAGTATATAGAAGGGGCTTATGCGTAGCGTAGGGTATACGCTATTATTGTACGCGAACTCTACCTACGAGAGCCAAGACGCCTAGTCTACCTAGTTATTAAAGCAATAACATCTTAGGTACTATTCTAGCGTCTAGTTAG
This sequence comes from Pseudocercospora musae, assembly GCA_001578225.1. Classification (NCBI taxonomy): domain Eukaryota; kingdom Fungi; phylum Ascomycota; class Dothideomycetes; order Mycosphaerellales; family Mycosphaerellaceae; genus Pseudocercospora; species Pseudocercospora musae. The sequence continues at coordinate 9,959 of LFZO01000466.1, forward strand.
TACGTTTAGTCTACCCGTTAGTCTACGGATAGAACGCTATACTAAGCTTATACTTTATATACGTCTCGTAGTAAAAGTCGCTCTAAAACTAACTAGTAAATAGAGACCCTCTATTACTAACTATTCTAGCTAGGATTCTAAACCTTCTAACTACCTCTCTTAGGAAGATATCTACTAGCTCTACTACTATATACTTCTTTATAGTAGGTAGAAAGAGGCTTATCTTTATATAGCGGTCGACTACTACGAGTATCGTAGTATAGACGTAGGTACCGAGCTTGCTTAGTAGTAGATCGGTAATGAAGTCTATTATTAGCTCTTGCTAAGGTCTAGTAGGCATTGGTAGCGTAGCTAACTCGCCGTATAGGCGATGGCGCCTCGCCTTCGACCTCTAGTATATAGTGTAGGTAGAGATATACTCCGTAACCCCCTAAGCTAACCCTAGCTAGGTATATTTTCTACGTATTAGCTCAATCGTCTTAGCTTAGCCGAAATGTCCTATAAAGGGATTATCGTAGTATATGCGCATTACCTACGTTCTTAACGCGAGGTCCTTAGGCATATAGATCGCCTTGCCTTAGAAAAGGATATCCTCTTAGATAGAATACTCCTCGAAGGTACTAGTCTCTTTAGTAGCCTCGTATAGCTCCTTAGCTATAGGCTCTAGCTACTATAGGGTACGTATAAAGCTAAGTAGTAGGTCTAGTACCTAGTAGTAGGGTCTATTATCCTTAACTACTATAGCCGCGACTCGGACTAGGTAGTATACGAAGCTATTACGCTTTGTATACGTTATCGCTACCTTTTATATAGAGATATACATTATAGTAGCTCGCTTTGCGATAGGCTCTACCTTCCTAGAAAGGTCTAACTAGACTAAGAGCTTAGCTTATAGCGTTAGTAATAGGTTACTTATCGTCTACGTCTCGCCTTCGTAATCGCTTCTCCTCGATAGAGCGTCTATAGGGTTCCTTTTCCCTACTTAGTACTCGATAGTAAAATCGAATAGGGCTAGGAAGGTTACCTATCTTGCCTACCTATCTACTAACTACTTTATTATCGTAAATCCCTTTAGGTTCGCGTAATCGACGAGTACGCGTACCGTATACTATAAGCTATCGAAGTACGGTCTCTAGTACTTAAAGGATTCGACTACTACTAGTAGCTCTTAGTTATAGGTCTCGTAGTTAGTCTCTATAGGTATTATCTTTCTCGACTAGAAAGCGATAGGGTACTAGTTACTATCCTCTACTTACTACGAGAGGATACTAGCTAATACGAACGTAGACGCGTCGGTTTCGAGGCGTAGGGGCTACGTAGGGTCAAAGTGCCTAAGTAGCGATACTAAATAGAACGCGTCCTTTAGGCTCTTAAACGCTTACTCCTCGCTTACGCCCTACTAGATTAGACCCGGCTTTCGGCCGTTCTTAGCTCCCTTAGAGAGGGCTATTAGAGGTATAATAATCTAGGAATAGTTAGGTATAAACCTATAGTAGAAATTGTAGAACCCGAGGAAGGACTAGACTTTAGTAAGGATAGAAGGACGCGGCTACTTAGTAATTGCGTCTACCCTACTCCTATCTATCGATATGCCTTTAGTACTAACGATAAATCCTAGGAACTCTACCTATTTCTTCTAGAATAAGTACTTCTTACGGTTAGCGTATAAGCCGAACCGCCTAAGCCTCTTAAGTACCGCGCGTACGTCGCGTACGTAGTACTCTTCGTTCTTGCTATATACTAGGATATTATCCAAGTAGACTATATAGTAGATATTAACTAGGCCTACTAAGGCTCGGTTAATGTAACCCTAAAAGGTTATAGATACATTAGTAAGCCTAAATAGTATTACTAGGTACTCGTAGTATCCGTAGCGTATACGAAACGTAGTCTTCTACTTATCGCCTTACTTAATACGAATACGATAGTATACGTCGATAAGGTCTAAGGATATATACTATTCCGTATCCTTTAACCTATCTATTGTCTTACTAATAAGAGGTAGGGGGTATCGATTCTTAATAGTAATCTCATTAAGGCCCCTATAATCGATACATAACCGAAGACTACCGTCTTTCTTTAGTACGAACAAGATAGGCGTACCTACCTCGCTTACGCTAGGCCTAATCTACCTATTCTCTACTACCTTAACGAGGTATTCCCGAAGGACCTAGAGCTCTCGCTTCGACTAATAATATAGGGGGCGATAGGGAGGCTTCTTCCTATCGACTAGATCGATCGAGTACTCTACGTTAGCGTATAGCTAGCGTCGAGCCTCCGGTATTATAGTAAAGATATCTATAAAGTCCTTAAACTCCTCTAGTAGGTTAGGGTTATTAGCCGCTACGCTAGCGTCGCGTATACTTACTATATATATATACGTCGCGTTACGTATTTCTTAAAAGAACTACTATAGCTCGCTTACTACGATAGGTCTTACTTCGCTACTAGTACCGTAGGTCTACGTATCCGTTACGCTATCTACGATTACCCGCTAGTCCCTTCGCTAAGGCCTACCTAGTATAAGATCTAGGTTAGGCATTTCGAAGGCGTAAAAGGTACCGGTTATTACGCGTTCCTAACCTAACGAGTCTACAATACGTAGGCTTAGCGTATACGCTCCGTAATAGTACCTACGTTCTTCCTAGAAGCTATCGGTACTAGGTAGGGTAGCGTTAGCAATCTACTAGGGCTAGTATTAGAGGATAAACTCGTATAAGACAATATTAATGTCTACTACATTATCTAATAGGCATTCGACGCGTACGTCTCTATCCTACGTTACTATCGCGCTACGTACGCGTTACGACGGTATATATACTATAGAGCTACTAGAATTAGCTATAGCATTTACCCTTAACTCTTAGTAGACGCTTTACCTTTTCCCTTATCGGCTACCTTAACCTTGCGTATAGCCTACGAGTCGCTATCCTTCTATAGGTACTTATTAGGATAGTCGGGCTTGTAATAGCCCTTCCTCTTATACCCGTAGTATTTAACTAAAGATAGGTCCCGACTAGGCTTCGAGTCTTTAGTTTACGTAGGCTTCTTACCTACTTTCTTATCGCGTTCGCCCTACTCCTTACTACTACTATAGTTATTAAGGCGGCGCTTCTTCTTTAAACCGCTATAGTCCTCGTTATCCTACTCTCGTCTCTTACTAAATAGTCTATCTAGCGTCTCGATACGAGCTACGAGCTATACTAGTTCCTACCTTAGCTCTAGAATAGTATAGTACTTAACGATAGTACTACGTAGCGTAGGCTATAACTTTGCGAGTAGGTAGCGTATACGCTACGCCTCGGTATAATCGCTTAGCTAATCCTCTAGTACTACGAGTTCGAGGGCAAAGTTCTAAACCGTCTAGTTCTTACGCTAACGCGCCGCCTTATACTCGAGGGTTACGTCTAGTATGCGATTTATAGGATCTCCTATATCGTTAACGTAGAAATCCTTAAAGTCTTTATAGGTATAAGTACCTAGGTCTTCGAGATCGTAGTTATTATACTACTTCTTATACGTATCGCCTACGAGGTATATAACCCTATATAGCGTCTTACTATAGTTAGTACGATACGCGTTCCCTAACAAAGCAAAGACTAAGGCTAGTTCCCTTAGGAACCTCCTTGCCTCTTTAATAGTATTACCCCTAAAGGGTTTTAGCTCCTTTAGTCTAGGCTTGCCTATCGTAATATCCGTAACTACGTCTACTACGCTTAGCGTAGACGCCTCGCTATATCTTCGCGATAGTATAATACTAAGACTAAGCCGCGAGGGTAGGGTTCTATAGATACTCTCTATAGATCTATTCTTAGAATTATCGGTATCCTAGTCGGACTCTAGCGATACTTAACGATTAGTCCGCTCGACGCTTATACTACGCCTACTACCCGCTAGTACTAAGCCTACGTTACGCTATATCCGTAGCCTAGTATTTTTACGCTCTAGTTCCTAGGCTTAGACTTCTTACTTAAGTAGCTTCTACTTAGCCTTAGAGCGGGCGATCCGCTTATTTAGCGTAGCCTACTACTCGCTAATTATAGCCTATCGCTCTTCGTTCCCCTAGGGACAATTATTATCTATAGGTACTACGGTATTACTACCTAACGTAGTTAGCTCGCGTACGCTTATCGTACGATGTTCTATAGGCCGCTATAGGAGTAGACTTATTAGAACTATTAGGGGCTAGGTATATAGTAACGTATAGAATACCTACCTAACCGATAATATAGTAGGTAGTAGAACTAACAAGTGCCTCCTAAAAGGATTACGTAGAGCGCTAGGTTAAAAAGGCTATATAAGTTACGTATATCTAGCGTACGTCCCTAGCGTACGCCGCTTAGTACACTTAGGGCTTAGTAAGAGACCTTACCTCCTCGAGGTCCTTATAAGGCTCTACCTCGTACTTAGTAATCTTCTAGCGTATAAGATTAAAGTAGGCCCTATAGTATACCTTACTATCTACTTTCTTATATTCTTTATCGAAGAGTTAGAGATATATAGAGATAATCTTGTTCTTATATCTTTAGTAGAATCTAGGTACCTAGTTCCTTTTTAGAAGCCTCTTAGTAATATCGTAGACGAAATTATATAGTATTACTAGTATTAGAGATAGACTATACTTAGAAAGAATATTTAGATAGTCGATAAGTATACGTTCTTACTAGTAACTAAGTATTATCTAGTTTTTGGCTTTTTACTAACGGGTTCTATAGATACTATTAAAGCGCTTACTAAGCATCGTAACAATCGACTACGTAACTTTATATTCTCTTATATATATTCCTTTCGACCTTATATACGTCTAGTTCGGTCGTTCGTACCTTAGAAGGATCCTTCTAGTTCCTCTAGGTTACTTCTAGCTCGAGATAGTTCTCGAGGAGGAATATATAGAACGTAGGGTATATATTAAATCTCTTAGGTAACTTAAGGTAATACGCTACCTTATTAACTACCTTCTATACTCGGAAGGGCCCTATATACTTATAGTCTAGCTTCTTCGACTAGCGGACTATATCGAAGAACCTCGCGTTAAGATATATCTAGTTACTAACGACGTAGATCTTAGGTTTTCTACCTTTATTATACTATTAGGCCTAGTACTCCTTCGCCTTTTCTAGCTAAGCCTTTAGACTATCTCGAATATTCCTTACTTTAGCTATAAGTACCTTAGCTCGAGGCGCCTTCCCCTCTACCTAAGGCATTTCGGGCTATCTAGCGTAGAGTAGATCCTAGACGTTATACGTTTAGAAGGGCGTTACCTCTATTACTATATACTAACTATCGTTATAGGCAAACTCGGCTAGGCTTAGGAGGCGTGCCTAGTCGTCCTACTCGAAGTTATAGTAAATACGTAGGTACTATTCTACTGTCTAGTTCTAGTACTCGGTTTAACTATCCGTCTAGGGATAGTAGGCGGTACTAAGGCCCCTACGGACCCCTATATAGTAGTAGAGGCTACTCTAGAACTTAGAGGTAAGGATTAGCCCCCGATTAGACGTAATAGACTATAGGATACTATATAGACGGACTACCTCCCTTAAGAAGATATCTACTAGCCCTTTAGTAGTAATCTCCTTCTAATATAGGATATAATAGGCTATCTTAGAGTACCTATCTACTACAACGAGGACGCTATCGTAGGTCTAGCCTAGGACGGTACTCGGAGATAGATCTATAACGAAGTCGAGCGTTAGATCTTCCTATAGCGCCTTAGAGGGTTTCTTAGCGTATAGTACCCTATAGGGCAAATACCTCCGTAGCTTTACTTAGGTATACGCCTTATAGCTACGCGTATAATCCTTAACATAGTACCTAACTTTAGGCTAGTAGTATCCTCTTCGTACTAGCTATAGGATCCTTTCGAATCTAAAGTATCCCGATATAGGATCGTCGTAGTAGAGCTAGAGGATCTCTAGGCGAAGTAGGCCTACTAGTATATCTATCGTATCCTAGTAGAAGAGGAACCCTTAGGATTCCTTCTACTACGCTAGCTACGGCTATTATAACTCGTCTCTATTCTAGAGAGCCGTCCTAATCTTAATCGCCTTAGCGTTAGTTCCTAGTACTATCCGGATAGTATTCGCGAGGCTATTTTATACTTCCCTAACCCTAGTTACTTCCGCGAGGTAGATAATAGGTTTACTATATAGTATATCCTTCTAATCCTCGTTATACCGAGGCGACCCTTATCGACCTAACCTAGGGCTCCTCGCCTACGAGTTATCTCTATAACCTCTTAAGGGGAGTATAAGAGTCCTCCTCGTTTACCTAGTAACTAGAGTAGTTAATATCTATATAGTTAGGGCGCCTACTAGCCCTATTAGCTATCCTATTTTCCTTTCCTAGATAGTACGAGATATAGAAATCGAAAATAGCGAGCTATTCGGTCTAGTAGACCTATCGTCTCGTAAGCTCCTTAGTTATTATAAACTATTTATAGTTATTGTAGTCCGAGATAACCTCTACTTAGTACTACGTATCCTCTAAGTAGTAACGCTAGTACTTAAAGTACTCGACTATTCCTAGTATCTCGCTATCGTAGATATCGTAGTTCCTTTCTACTCTATTTATCTTCTATAAGAAGAAGGCTACTAGGAACTAGTACGCCTTATCCTCGTACTTATACTATTATATTATAACGCCCGATATAGTATAGGTCGAGACGTCCGTTTCGATCCTAATTAGTTAGGATAGATCGAAGTACTTTAGTACTAGGACTATATAGAACGCCTCCTTAAGTCGGTTAAATACTAACTTTACTTCTATATCTAAGGTAAGCCGCTACGACTCTTCCTTACGTTACCTTTGCCTATCCTTAGCTATATTAGGCTCCCGTTCCGTTAAGCGATTTAGTAGAGCTACTATCTAGGAGAAGTGCCTAATAAAACGCTAGTAGTAGTTAGCGAACCTAATGAAGATACGTATATCCCTTACGCTCCTTAGTTCGAGCTACTCTCTAACCGTAGTAACCCTTTCTAGCTCTATCTCGACCCTATTTAGAGTAATTATATAGCTAAGGAACCTAATCCGGTCCCTATTAAACTCGTATTTACTAAGCTTTATATATAGCTTATAGTACTAGAGCCTCTCGAGGATAGTAGTAATATACTAGATATATTCCTCTAGGTTTTAGGAGTATATTAGGATATTATCTAGGTAGACGATATAGATCGTATCTACTAGGTCCGATAAGGCGCTAAGGATATAGCTTTAGAATATAGCTAGGGCGTTTATAAGCCTAAATAGTATTACGGTATACTCGAAGTACCCGTATCTCGTATAGAAAGTAGTCTTCTATTCGTCCCCTTACTTAATACGGATCCTATAGTAGGTATCTCGAATATCGAGCTTCGTAAAGATCTAAGTATTAATAAGACGGTCTAAGGACTCCTATATAAGGAGTAAGGGATACCGATTCTTTACTATAATAGCGTTTAAGCCTCGATAGTTAATATATAGTCGTAGACTCCTATCTTTCTTCTTAGTAAAGAGGATACTAGTATCTACTAGGGACTTTAACGGGCGGATCTAGTCCTTCTCGAGGTATTTATCGAGGTATTTCCTTAGGACTACTAATTTAGTCTCCGAGAGGTTATATAGCGGGTTATAAGGAGGGGTCTTGCCCTCTATTAGGTCGATAGACAACTTATATAGGCCGTAATTAGGAAGTAGGGAGTTAGGGACGCGTCTCCTTCCTCGAATATCCTACGTAGTACGGAGGTATTTATACTCCGATAGGAGGCTATTCGGGTCGTTTTAGTCTATCTTAACTATCGATATTACGAAGAGACGTATATCCCTATCTAATATAGCCTTCGAGAAGTTGGAAGGGCCCGATATAGCGTAGGTATACTATTTACGAGCCCCCTTTCTTCTCTAGATAGCCGTCTTAGCTACGAAGTTAATCGAAGGGTTCTATCGTTCTAACTAGGATATGTCTAGTACGATATTAAAGCTATAGATCCTTCCGACGGCGAAATTGTCTACGTAGCCTCGCTACTAACCGCTCGTATCTAATACTTCGTAGAATATATAGTATTTACTACTTATAGTTAGCGACTAGCTATTAAGGATCTCGTACTACTTAGTATCTATATTGCTTAGAGTAAGACTAGCCTCTTTAACTACTATACTATCTAAGATATTAGTCTAGGAGCCGTAATCGATAAGCCCTCTAAGCGTATAGGAGTTCTTATCCTATTATAGCTTAACGTCTAGTTAGATTAACTAAAACTAGTTCCGGTTAATCGGTCTTAGTCTACTAGCTTCACGCTCTTTCTCTATTCCTTAGTATAAACGACCTAGTCCGCTATAGCTAGAAGGACTACTAGATAGGTTTGTCTTTTTCCGATTCTAGATTATAGATAAGATATTAGGGCCTCTTATAGCCTATCTCGCTAATAATGCTATAGTACTAGTACTAGGGAACTTCCTAGTCCTTCTCGGACCTATTATAGGCGTTCTAGTATCTCTATAGAGAGCTTCGGCCTTTCCCTCCTCGACTATAGCCTCTAGAGTTTCTAGGTAGCTTATCCGATACCGAGCTAGTAGTACTATTATTCGAGTCGGAGTAACTACGCTTCTTATTACTATAGTCTTTATCCCTATAGAACTTACGCTCGTTCTCTAGTAAGTAGTAGTAGGTATTCGCTATCTCTTCTACTTCGATTAGGATTCGGAAGTACTATTAGCCTACCTCGATATAGTACTAGATTCTCTTATCTATAGCTACTACGAAGTCGTATATTATATAGTCCTAATAATCCTCTTCGACCTTATCCTACTAGATCTTTATATAGTCTAGTAGCTTAGATAGGATACGACTATTCTAGTTAGCCTACTTTAGCCTATCTAGAGCTAATTAGTAGCGTTCTTTTTTCGTCCCTATAGAGTCTAGTAATATCTACTTTATCTTTTTCTAGATATACTTCTCTAGGTCTAAATATCTAGTATATCGTTTCTATTTAACCTACTACTTTCTTTCTATCTATTCCTTAACTAGATCTACCTTTATTCCTTCTATAGAATAGATATAAGAGGCCTATCTAAAAATGTAGTCGTAGTCCGTAACCTATTAGTCGTAGTCCGTACGCCCCTTATCCTTAAATACCTAGGGATTTCTCGCCTTAGGAATAGCTAATCTCGTAGATATAGAGAATAGGATAGCGAAGGCTACGTCTAGTTAACTTTTAAGTACTCCCTTAGTCTATAAGTATTAAGAAGGGAGGCTTCCTAAGCTATATCGGCTATCCTTTTCCTAAGACGGGCTAATTCGAGGCGTTACTCGGCCTATTTAGTCTATTCTTCCTCGTATTAGAGCTAAGCTACTAGGACCTCGTCGTTAAGGTCTTCTTTAGCGTCGCCCTATCCCTTATCGCTATCGATAGTATCTTCTAGTAAGTCGTTAGCTAGGATAGAGGAATTATTATCCTATTCGATATTAGGAAAGTTTTTCTAGTTATTTTCCTAGTTATTTTCCTAGCTAACCGAGTTCGATACCGAGGCCTTTACTTTCTTCTATACTATTTTAAGTACTACTATTGTCTAGCAACTAGGACACACTTGTCTACCTAGTTAGATAGGGGCCTCGACTAGTACATATAGCCCTCTTCCTACTAGGGGGAGACATCATTAACCTTCGTTTAGTACATATTACTTGCTACGTTTCATGTGCCTCTACTATAGAGCTCTAATTACTACTAACTGCCTCTATAGCTACTACCCTAGTTAGTCCGCCTAGTATGGCTACCTATAGCCTAATAGGTCATGCTACCTGTAGTTCCTTCCTATGCTACCTAGTCCTTGGGTTTGTGTAGGTTTGGGTTCTACTCATTACTACGTAGTACGCTTTAGAAGAATAATTCGTATATAAAAGAGATATATAATACGTAGTATATAGTATTCGGTTAGAACTACTTAAATTACTAAAGAAGAAAGAGAAGAGAGATATCTAGAAAAAAGATATATATCTATAGACTAAGATAGGCCGCCCTAGCCCTTCTTAGCCTATTTCGACTCTAGATAGGCTAACTAGGCCCGTAATCGTAATAGTAACGATTAAGGAAGTAGTAAAGTCCTTCTTAACGATACTAAATATCCTTTCTATATAGTTACGAAGCTAAGCGTACTATAGATTAAATAGTTCTTCCTTCGTCTTAGGTCGCCGCTACGCTATAATTTATTCTTAAAGATAATATTATATATCTTAGTATAGTACGAGAAGTCGCCTATCTAGATACGAGTATCTATCGTTAGCGAGATAATATCGATCTTCCGGTACTCTAAACCTATTCTAAAAGATATAACTATTCTACGCAATAAAGTTCTTATAATAATACGTTACGTTACGTACTCTATTCTTAGTATAGTATAGAAATATAGAAAAAGGTATAATCGAGGGCTCCGAGTACGCTTCTAAAGTACTTAAACTTCTTTTTCTCTAGCTTTTCGAAGATCTTATTATCTTCTAGTAAAGTAATATATTTATCTACTATCTTATATAGCGCTTTTAAGTTTCGTTATTCGATACCTTCTTAATAATTAAATAGAATATAGCGTACGAGTACTAATATTCCTTTTATAGTTACTATACTAATAAGTTATATACTACGAAGTCGATAAAGATAACTATCTATTCGTCGATATCTACTTTTATAGCGCCGTTAGGATCTAAATCGCTACTCTCTTCTAACTCCTTTACTAATAACTATAATACTAGTTTCCTAAGACGTATTATATTATAGTATATCTCTTCTAGACTATTTAAATACCTATCCGTCTCTTTCTTATGTTTATAGTAGTCTATTAGCGTTTCTACTATCCCTAAAGATTAATACTAGTACCTACGCGTCGTAGATTAAAATAAGGATATAACTATAGTAAGAGACACTTCTACTAATATAATTATAATAGTAGCGACTTAAGAAGCTTCTATTATAATATAGTAATAGAAAGAGTAGTTTTATAAGATAGTAATTATATAAAACGCGAGATCTATATAGCTAATAGAAGGGTAGTTCTATACTAGATAGTAGGATATAATTTAGAAACTAAAATCTTCTTTCGAGGCTTAGGAGGTATATAGATTATATACTTATAACTACCTAAACATATTATACTCTTCTATCTAGAGAGACAAAGGATAAGGAACTAACTTATCTAAAGGATAGGGTTATCTTAGTAGGAGATTACCTAGACTAGGAGGGGCCTAAATAAGGTAACTAGGTATATAATTAAGGAGGGTCTCCTAGAACAGTTCTCCCTTATAAAGGAGGAGCTAGAGAAGGAGGAGGAGGAAGGTAGGAAGTAAATAGGAGCCTAGTAAGAGGAAGGAGCTATAGAGATCCTCTCTATATCCTATAGCCTAAACAAATATAAAAGATAGGGATAGAATCCTATATAGTAGGAAGGAGGTAAAGGGTTTTATACTAGAGGCTATACGCTAAGGGCTTTTACCTTTAAGAATAGATAGGGATAGCTACTTGTCTAGTAGTTAGAATAGTAATATAAGAACTTACTACTATATACTTATAACTACTATAATATACAATCCTAATATCCTAGAACGCAATAACCTATAATCTAAGTTATAGTATAGATTACGAAGTAGATAACTAGCGATAATCTATAGTTTATAGATTATAAGCGATAATCTATCTATAATAATCTATAATTTATAGTAAGTATATAGGGCCTTATTCGACTACTCTTAGGAGTCTACCCTAGGCTACTAATAGTACTATAGATAGAAAAATAGTATTAATATACTAGTTTAAGATTATATAATATATTTAGTAGAATACTATATTATATATATATATTAGTTATATTCTAATAGACTAAATAAATAGTTAACTATTAGAATAGTAGTATTAGTAGTAGTATAGTAGTAGTAAGGATAAATTGCGTCTAGTAGGTATAACGAAATTTTAATTTCTATATATTTAGATATATATAATAATTAGTAATATTCTAAATCTAATAGTATAGGATTTCTATATATTAACTCTAGCTTAAAAATACGATAAATTATTAATAGAGATATCGGCTAATAGCCCGGCTAGTCGCTTTACTACTAAATTACTTAGAGGAGGGGGGTTAGGGGCGGGGGCGCGATAGTGCGAGCTACTATCGGACATCTCTATATATAGCCTAGGTTCTGCCTCATTCTAGAAGTAGTATCTAGATAGTTGCTTCTATACCTTCCAATATTGCGCTATGTGTTAATTTGACAACCATAGCGTACACTATAGCGTTAAACTACGCGACTCGTAATCGAAAAACAAAATCGTAACGTAGACAATATACTAACCGCCTAAAGCAAGAGGTTAAGGATATCGAGCAATAGCTAACTAGACTTAATATTAAAATCCTAGTACGCGACTAGGACAAAGCAGTAAGATACAGAAATGACTAGAATAGACGGGAGTAGTCTAAAGACATTAATAATTATCTCGCCGCTCTAAAGGAGCTACTCTCTAGGGCGACTTCTAATACATCGATATCGTATACGGTAGGCGTATATAGTAATCGGAAGGAGGTTAGTATTACTTTAGTATAAAATACAATAGTAAGCTTGCTAATATACGGAAGACTAGGGCCGTAATACGGGCGAAGGACGGCGATTAGGGTTACCGCTAGTAGTATACAAAAAAGCGAGCTCAAAATCCTAAGCGAGCTTAAGATCCTAAGCGAGTTCGAAATCCTAAGCCTTATTTACCTACCGAGCTATGCAATCCTATAGACGAAGCATTACGATTACCTAACCTTAATAAGCGAGTTCCGAATCCCGCGCGAGGTTATAATACCGAGCGAGGTCAAAATCCCGAGCCTTATCTATATACCGAACTACGTAGTTATACCGACGAAGTACTACGATTATACAAACATAACAAGCGAGCTTAGAATCCCAAGCGAGCTTAGAATACTAAGTCTCTTCTACCTACTTAGCTACGCGGTCGCCTCTCCTATCTAGCTTTAGCTAGATACCTACATTAATATCTTGACTCTCTAACTTATAGTAAGGTTAGCAATATAGAAGGAGAAGGATATTCGGATAGTAGTATAGGGCCTCCTACTCCTTCTCGGCTCGAAGAGGCGTTTTAGTAGATTAAAGATTCGCTATAAAGGGAAATATAGAAGTAGCGTTCTATTCGGTAGTCGAAGTACTCTTCGGATTCTAAGTACCGTCCGGATTCTAAGCACTATCCGGATTCTAAGTATGCTCCGGATTCTAAGCACTTTCCGGATTCTAAGTACGCTAAAGATTCTAATTACTCTCTAACTTCTAAATACTATTAAGATTCCGAGTATCCTTACGATTCCGAGTACTATTAATATTCTAAGCATCCTCGGGATTCCGAACATCCTCCGGATTCTAAGTATGCTTAAGATTCTAAGGACTTTCTAACTTCTAAATATCCTTAAGATTCCGAGCATCCTCCGGATTCTAAGTACGCTCAAGATTCTAAGGACTTTTCAACTTCTAAGTATCCTCAAGATTCCGAGTATCCTTATAATTCCGAGTACTATTAATATTCTAAGTATCCTTAGGATTCTAAGTACCGTAGAAGTAGTACATTAGCTATATGCCTTAAAGGAGAGAGTCTATAAAGTTATATCCCTCGCTGCCCGCTCTTCGATAGCTAGAGCTCTCGTAACGATTAACCTTAATATCGTAGAATATATAATAGCTACTCCCTAGTATCGGCTTTCGCTTAGAATTCGAAGCGATTGCTAGGTAGTACGGAGCCCTTACGCCTAACTCGAGCCGATCCTAATCAAACGAGACCCTTTCCTAGCTTATTACCTAATAAACGACTAGAATCTATTTTACCGAAGATTGTAGATCGCTTTCGGCGCGGGATGTACTAGTAACTTCTATATAGCGATGTGCGGTCTACTCTAGAGAAAGACTATTACAATAGAGTTATGCCTAAAGATACCGATAAGCTTAAGGAGGTAATAGAATTGTCTAGCGACTTGTACTCAAGTTCGTTATCGGATTCCGAACACGGCGTCGGTATCGGTTATAGAGGCTAATAGGAGATAGTTTAGACGTTACGCAATACCTACGTTAACAATAAAGGGCCTAGAGGCGAATCACGATATACGTTAGTAAGGCAAAATAGGGATAGGTCTACTATTTAACGTATAGTATAGTAGTCGACTTTCCTTAAGCGATAACGTAAGCAATCGAATATAGAAAAGATAGCTCCTAGTAGTTACACTCGGTCCTATGCCGATATCTATAGCGAGCCTCGTACGTATTATGTTAGCTCTAATAGGTACCTAGTTTCTAATAACTATATAGTTTTGTCTAAGTATAGAGTAACCTCGAGTAACGCTTTATGCTAGACCGAAATGTAGCTCCTACCTACGAAGAAGCGAAAACTATAGAAGATAGTCGGAGATTAGCTCGAGAAATTACTATCGTTACCTTAGGAGCTATATAACGAGAATAATGGCCGCTTAGCTCCCTCTAGCTATGGCTATATATATGTTTCTCCCTTTTTAATAAGGCTAGAATAGTTAACTAAGAATCCTCGAATCTTCTAGGTCCCTTCGCCTTAGTAAAAATCTAGACAACTAACGGCTCTAGTCCTAACCGTTTAGAGTACTATAAGGATAGGTAGAGCTCGCTAGTACCCTTCGACTATAGCTCGCAATATACTAGACATGCCGACGAGTCTCCGTATCGTAAATAGCCGCGATTAGATTACTAGAGGCTTATATTATTAGCTTAGTCGACTACTAGATATATCTTTATAGAGCAAATCTCGCCCTTCTCGTATAACGACCGACGGCGACCAAGATTATAGGGATAGTGTCGCTACAAGCGCTATATCTACAATACACTATAGACAATATAAACTAAATAAGCGTCCGACAAAGCTTATCCCTTCTACAACGCTATAGTAGTCTAAGCCATTATCCGATAATAAAACTTACCTTGCTCCTACGTATACTATCGCGCTAAGTAAGATAATACGACGCGAGGTAGCAAACTCTAAGCCATTTGCGCTACGATAGGACCGTAATAGAACGCTCTAATATATAGATAGAGATTGGTAACGCGTCTATACCTTATAGTAGTTAGTACTATAGAAGCCTCGTCTAGTAATACTTTACGGGACTAGGGCCTTAGCTATAGTAGCCTAGTAATTATCCTTTTACACG
Organism: Pseudocercospora musae; assembly: GCA_001578225.1. Classification (NCBI taxonomy): domain Eukaryota; kingdom Fungi; phylum Ascomycota; class Dothideomycetes; order Mycosphaerellales; family Mycosphaerellaceae; genus Pseudocercospora; species Pseudocercospora musae. Next base: position 25,139 of record LFZO01000466.1, read on the forward strand.
AGAGTATATATAAACTATTAAGGCCTTTTGTAATCGCTAGGGGCTACTTGCTATTAATAACGTTATCTAGGCATTCTTCGATAATACAAAGTATCTATAATCTAGAATTGCATTCGCGTTTTCTATTGTTTATATAGCCCATCGATCTAATATACATTTGTAGTATCCTTATCTACCTAATAAAGTCGTTAACGATAGGGATAGTCTATATATCTATAGGAATGCCGCCGATAGGAACCTATTCTCTATTGTTAGAGAGGATTATTAGACAAATATAGAGCGACAGATATGTTACTAAAACATTATACGTAGTTATACTAAGAAGGAGGGCTACATCTATCGACTATCTTATTATGTCGTACTATAGTTAGGCTCTAATAGAGTATCTAAGGTAGGCGAGCAAATTAGGGCCCTTATTCTTTAGTAGAGTCTCGATTAAATGAAATGCTTAGAGGAGGGTTGTTACTTCATAAGAGAACGTAAAGACTTTATCGCATATATAGTTCTCGACTATATTCTCCCTAGTAAAGAGGCAATCTACCGTATTAGCCCTATCTAGTGCGCTAGAGGATATAGTACCGACCTCGAACGACTTATACCTACTTCGCTATAGTAGTACTTTAGGACTATAGTCTAAGGCGGATATAGGCGATTACGAGTAGCGGACGAGCTATATTTCCTATTTAGAAGGTAAAGGGTAAGACTAAAAATTTGAGTTATATATAGGTATAAATAGTATTTATTTGTAATCCCTATCTCGCGAGATCAAGAACGACTAAAGTCTTAAGCTTACTCGGAAACTACGCTACTTAAAATTTAACCTTACTTAGAAACTACGAAAAAATCTAAGCTTACTTAGAAACTACGCTACTCAAAATCTAAGCTTACTTAGAAACTACGCTACTTAAAATCTAAGCTTACTTAGAAACTACGCTACTTAAAATCTAAGCTTACTTAGAAACTACGCTACTTAAAATCCGAGCTTACTTAGAAACTACGCTACTCAAAATCTAAGCTTACTTAGAAACTACGAAAGTTAAAATCTAAGCTTACTTAGAAACTACTAAAACTAATAACTATAATAAATATATCCTCGCGTCGATAACTACTTATCGCTAACGCCTAGCGACGACAACTACTTACTATAAATATAAATAGCTCGTTATAGACGCTACTACGGATCCCGCTACGGATAGGATAGAGGAATACAATTCACTACTAGGCCTTCTACTAGGCCTACTACCGGACGTCGATATCTCGAGCGAGGACGATATCGCTATACTAATCGCGTATCTATACGTTCCTCTTAATAATACGCTAGTTACGAGTGCCTCCGACTACAAAGTCCTATAGGGCGCTAAGAAGAGTATAGTATACGCTACATTTAGTATCGAGAGGTTAAAGGTTAAGGAGTCAATTATAGTACGCTATATAGCTAACTATAGTCCCTACGAGGAAGATAGTAATACTATAAAGAAGGACCGATATCGCGCTACGGTAGAGCTTTGTGTCTCTTACTTAAGTAGCTACATTAAGGCATACGTAACATTATACGATCGTCGTAGAGGATAGTCTATTATCGTTAAGCAAAACATAAGGAACTCCGTAAAGGGGACAAGAATACGGCTATAACTTCGCTATTATCTAGTCGGCGTCGAGTAGATACAAAGGTACTATTAATAGTATTACCTACAACGGCTTCGTTATAGTCTAAGCTACTAGAGGAAGAGTCTCGGCTAGTATTAGTATCTAGCCGCTAGAGTTTTCGAACGTTTAAGGATTGCCTATCCAAACTTCGTAGTACTACAAGATATAGCGGTAATCTGCCTAGCTCCTATAATTCCTCGGATATCTATACTCGAGGCTAAGACGAGTATTACTATAGCGCCCGCCGCGGTTAGTCGCCTTGATCTAACGGTTATAGCGTAGCTATTTGGCCGACTCTTCGAGTTTCTAGATATAGTAGCTCTATAGCAAGCGCCTTCTACTACCCTAAAGTATTTCGTCGTAGAGGCCTATCGTAGAGTAGTATACGCAAACCTCTCTTTCTATATCCTCTAGGATTAGTTGTCGGTTAAGCTTGGGATCGCTAACTAGTTAGCGTATGTAATATTAGTAGTCGACCCGGATATAGATAATTCTAATATTATTAGCGATAACGGCGAATTAGAGGCCGCCGTTACTCGGTATACTACAATAGGGAGATCTATAGGAAATGTAGCTAAAGTGTTTATATTCGTCGGCCTATAGTTATAGTATAAAGAATATAAGTAGGCGTTTCTTGAATAGACGAATAAGAAGTTAAATAGGAAGGTCCGCGTAATATATAGCCTAAATACTCTATTCTATACGTATATTTAGAAGAAGCGCAAGTCGAATGCGACTAGTCCGATCGCTATAATTTAGGAATCTTCGTTATAGTCTCAAGACTTACGGCCGACCGCTAAACTACTATTTACCCTAGTAATACAAGAAGCTCGCTAGAATATAGTCTTCTCTATAGGCCGATACTTGGCTAGATAGAGGGGCTCGTTACTCGGCATATCTAATTCAAGCGATTACGAATAGCCTCTAAATTTAAGGGCTATGCTTACACCGTTCCTTCTACTACGCTCCGGGATATATCGTATATAACTAACTCAAACTATTAGGTTACGGTTAGTATCTATTGCCCCGGCGGTTTCCTTATAGCTAGGATACAATTTTGAACTTACAAACTATGCTTAACATTCTAAGCTTATAGGTAGTACTTAGTCTCCGCTTCCTACCCTTGTTATAACTCTACTACTACTAAATACGCTCCCCGCTTAAAAGAATACTTAAGATTCTAAGCTTATAGATAGTACTTAGAATCGGAGTACTAAGGGTCCTCTCGCCGCTTAAAAGAATACTCAAGATTCTAAGCTTACTAGTAGTACTTAGAATCCGAGTACTAAGGTTTCTCTCGCTACTCAAAAGAATACTCAAGATTCTAAGCTTGCCGGTAGTACTTAGAATCCGAGTACTAAGGTTCCTCTCGCTACTTAAAAGAATACTTAAGATTATAAGCTCGCTAGTAGTACTTAGAATCGGAGTACTAAAGTTCCTCTCGCTACTTAAAAGACTACTCAAGATTCTAAGCTTACTAGTAGTACTTAGAATCGGAGTACTAAGGTTCCTCTCGCTACTTAAAAGAATACTTAATATTCTAAGCTTAGCCGCCGTACTTGGATTCTAGGTCCCTCCGCTCCCTCTCGCTTATCTCGCTCCTAAAAAGAATACTTAATATTCTAAGCTTACCGATAGTACTTAGAACCCGAGTTATGCGACGCTTTAGTATCTAAAAGCGAGGACTAATAATTACTACCTAGAAGACGACTAGTTTCTCGAGCCTTCTCTAGGTTTCTAATTGTAAGAGAAAGCTATATATTTACGTCGCATAGCGAGACGGGGGTTAGAGGGTTCTAAAGACGCGGAAGACGCTCTACCGAGACGTATTCATCGGCCGAATTAGTAGAGGTCTAACTATAAGGCTAGCTCTCGCCCTCTAAGCTATTACACTACTATTAGACTAACTTTATCTATACTTCTTTCGGAGCTAGACTAGATAGTGTTAGCTCCCTCTAGCTCGATAGTCGCTAAGCGTTTTGTACTATAGCTAATATACGAAGAGATCGTTACTAGTCTCAAGTACTACTAGTCTATAGTAGATCGTTACTAGTCTCAAGGACTACTAGTCTACGGACTTCAACGATAAGCGTTACGCTATACAATTCGAGTAGATAAGTATAGAGAGTCTAAGACGCTATATAGCTCGAGTAGATAAGTATAGAGAGTCTAAGACAAATATGCCTCTATTTGGGTCTATTACGTTATGCCTTTAAGGATCTAATAGTATTTATTAATCTACGAGGCTTTAAGGCGAAGCTATACGTATACTATGTATATAGATCTACTTAGCTTATGTTCTATCGACTACGATATGCTCGGGAAGCTAGAGGTATCCTAAGCGATATTATAGGCCTAGGCAAGACGATAGAACAACTTCTAATCTTCGTCTTCTATAAGTAGATAACCGATATACTCTAACTCTACGAGATGTTTCGGAATAATCGCGATTGCTATATTAAGCGGATCGATAATCAAAGATAGTTATATCTATCTACGTATCCTTTCAATATACGTTACAAATGTAAGCTTAGGTCGCTACTAAAGAGCTTTAAGATTCGTAAAGGTATTATAGCGCTATGCTTAACTACCGGATTGTAAGCCTAGGTCGCTACTAAAGAGCTTCAAGATTCGCAAAGGTATTATGGCGCTATGCTTAACTACCGGATTGAAGCCTAATACTACGAAGAAATTTATAGAGTATACCGACTTTGAACAGTTAGGTATCGAGCTATTTAACTATAACCCTCTAGCCTAGAAGGATAGTAAGTTAATATTTAATAGTATTAAGGTACTTTTATCCGAAGAGTATATAAGTTAGTAATCTAAGAATCTCCCGAACGCTATACTCGACGACTACCTAGACGACAAGTATATTCCGGACTATTTAGAATAATCTAGTTATCCTAGAATCGTCTCGAGGTTTATATTCAAAGCTTGTCGTCGTATCGAAGACCTTCTTCTAGCATTTCTATACGTACCTTACTTTCAATAAGGAGTATTTATAAATCCTATATACTCAAGATAGTCGGCCAAGGGTATAGGTACCTACTTACAAATCGAAACGGGTAGAATATAGTACTCTTCCTATCGCGATATTAGCGGTAGACGAGGCTAACGAGCAATATAGAAATAGTACGTAACTAATGACGGCAATTCGAGATCTTAGCATAACCGTAGATACGAAATGTATAGTATACTTCGTAATAGGTACCCCAATCGCTAGAACATAGAGATGGAAGCTAATAGGGGAATAGTTTACTATATTCGATAGGTATAGTTGGCGTAACTATAAGGAGAGGGTAGCTAACGAGTAGAAACAAATTAATATATAGCGCGGTAACTTCTTAAGCAAGAAGCTAGGCGACGGCTTTAGGAAGGTTATTAAGCAATTCGAAAAGGTCGCGAGTAGAGAGTCTATATTAGGGGGATAGAATGCCGGCAAAGACTATAAAGCGATAATAGACAAGCAAGGAGATTATACTAGTATTAAAGGATTTTTTTTATTATACGGACCTACAATATAGTTTAGCCGTTCGATTCGAATAACCCTTTGCAAAAGATGCGCCCGCTACTAGATCTAGTATTCGACCTCAAGTAGATTAAGCTACCTAGAAACGTCGTCGATTCTTTAAACTAGATAGTAAGGGAATTAGAAACCCGGATTAAAAAGAGGATCGATAAAGGGGTTATTACTAGGAAGGGCATAGCGGATTCGATGTTCTTTAAGGGTTCCTATAGAGTACGAGTAAGGACTATTCTCTCGTCTCTAATGTTATAAGATTTAACTAGTACGGACTTGGTACTCGCATAAGCAATTAGGTACGGCGAACAAGCCCTAATGCGGTTTAAAAGATTATAGACAAAAGCAACGAAAAGCTAAAAGAGAAGTACGCGATAGGCAAAGAGGTCGTATTATCTAACTTCGAGTAGTAGGAGATAGTACACATAGTAGAAGAGCTTAGGGATATAGGGTAGATTACTATACCTAAACGATATCCGTATCCTAATTTCGCGTATAAGCTAGTACTATGTTATATGTTATGAGTTAAGTAAGTTAGTTAATTTAGTATAGAGTAGAGTGTTCTCGCTAGATACAAAGTAGGCCCCTATAAGCCATTATCTATTAGTTATAGGGCCCCCCCTATTCCTTCCTAAATTCCATAATAGTCTATTAGTAAACAAAAGAAAAGGTACGCCCTCGTGCCGGTTGCCTTACTCGCTTTCTCCTTTAGTATTCGCGTTACTTCCTATATCTCTATCGGTTCCCTTAAACGCTAAAATAGCCTAACTAGCTTGTAGCTTACGGTACTCGGCTAGTTCCTTATTAAGGTCCTTTATAGCTACTAACTTCTTACGAAGAATATCGTTCTATACTTGGTCGATATCTTCTCCGTTAATAATGCGGTTAAGTTCCTCTTAGTTTAGCCGATTCGTTAGGTCTACTAAGCGTTGCTTACGATACTACTTTTAGTTAGTTGCGAAACGGTATTGGTCTACGTAGCCACGTTTCGAAACCGCTCGGTTTCTCTAAGTACTTCTATCTAGGTACTAATGTAGCTTATAGCTATATACCGATTAGTTAGGACGTTTAGCTCTAGCTTAGCCTTAGGCTTAACTTCTGTCTCGGTTTCTCTAGTTTCTCTATTAGCTAGATCCGTCTTTACTATAGTAGTTTCCTAAATAGGAGATCCCTTTATATAGTCTAAAAGTATAGTCGGTTCGTACGCTCCTAGTAAGTTTTTTGCTATTGCCTATTTTGTAAGGAGGGCTCGACGAGCTATCTTGCTAGATCGTACCGCTTATAACTATATCGCTATAATGTCGGACATTAGCCGGTTCTCGTCTATGTAGCCGATTTTCGTACCCTAATTAGTAACCTTCTCTCTATTCGGTTCCCAAATCGCATTAACCCGAGCTAGGTCTAGCTTGTTTAGATAATTTTAGTCGTCGGCTAGTAGGTAGACAAAGTTGCTCTTAATACGAACTCGTAGTTCGTTAAATTCTCGTAACCGACGGAAACGGTTATTCTTCTATTCTTTATTTAAGCCCTAGAGCTCCGACATGTAAGCTCGGGATCTCGGAGTACTACCTAGCTTAGGCGTTGGCTTCTTACGCTTCGGCTTCTCCTTAGTCTACTTAGTCGAGGTTGCTAGAATCTCCGTCCTAACTTCTTCTAGGGACATCTTCTTGCGTAGCTTCGTTTCCTTGTCTAGACCGTCTAGTTCCTTATCTAATCCGTCTAGTTCCTTATCTAGTCTACCTAGTTCGTCGTCGCTCGATACCTCCCCTACGAGGTAGTCCTTTGCTTTATCGTCTTTCTTCTCTTGCTTTAGCATTTCAAGCTCTAGCTAAGACTCGCTTGTCTTCTATTTCTTCTTAGTCTTCTACTTCTTCTTGCTTCGCTTTAGTATTAGTACCTTAGGAGGTAGCCTATCGTCTTCGCTAAGCTCTAGTAGCAAGGGCCCGCTAAACGGGTTAGTTCTCTTACGCGGTCCCTCAAATAGCGAACGCCTATCGAATAGGTTAGTTCGTTCGTTAACCGCCTTAAAGGTTGTAAAGGCTAGGCGCGGCATCTACTTAGTCGCTAGCTCTAGCGCTTTCTCCTTAGTTATTAGCTCTTCTAGGACCTAGCTCTATTTCTCTAAGACATAGGCACGCTTACGCTCGCGGCGATTAAACGCTAGAGGAGCTACTAGAGTTGCATTTCGTTACTCTCTTTACGCGGCCTAATTACGCGCGCGCTCGCGTAGTTCTTTATAAGTCGGTAGCTTAGTCTTAGTCTTAGGCGGCATAGCCTCGTAGTTATAATTCTTATCTTTATCTCCTATACTTGTAGTAGTAGAGGTCGTAGTCTCGATATTGTTATCGATATCGCGCTATTAATGTCGCGAAAATGTAAAGTTATATTTCGCGCCTAATAACGTAATTAAACTACCGTGCCTACCGTTTACGAAGTAAGCTTTTGCGCACTTGATTAATCTAATCTAATGCTCCCGATAATTCCTCTCGGTTAGTTATTAGCGGTAGCGACGGTTATATGCCCTTACTAGGTTTAGTAGTATAGCCTCTATTCGTACCCATTTATCCTCTCCTAGTCCTACCTTCTTCTATCTAACTAGATATTCGATAATCTCCTTTCGATTCCGGCCTATGCGTCTAATACGTCGTTCCCTTAATGCCTCCATTTTAGGGGATATGTCTCCTTAGTCGATACGCGTTCTTAACGGTTACCTAGTTACTCGCTTATACGGATCGTCGGTATTCGGATATAGCTCTAATTCTTAGATAGAAACTATAGGATGTATCTTCTAGTTCTTTAGTAGATTAATCTAGTATACTAACCCTAAAGATATTACCTTCTTTA
>LFZO01000467.1:0-33122 GCA_001578225.1 Pseudocercospora musae
AAGGAACGGAAGGGTAGCTATTAGCGCTATACTATAGAAAGAAATAACTACTCTGTCCTCAAGGACTACGATACTAGTAGCATGTATAGAAGAAATGACTAGTTTGTCCTTTAGGACTACGATAATGGTAGTATACATAAATGACAATATGTTCTCTATCTCGATATTTCGCAATTTCCGCTTTTCTAATGTTTCTATTGTTCGCTATAAACCCATTGAATTTTTAGGTTTGAACCCGGACAAACTTCCGGTTCCCTAAGATTAGACCCGGACAAATGGGTTGGGTTCGGTTTTGAACCCGAACCCAACCCGAACTAACCTACTAGGACGTCTAAGCTCGATAAAGGAGCTTATAAGGTAGCAAGTTTACTAGGCCAAATAGCTTGCTATATTTAACTTCTATATCTTATACTATCTAGGGAGGGAAAACGGAATAGTAGATAGGACTAGTAGATATCCTAACTATATAGATATTAACTACTCTAGTCGCTAGCTAAACGAAGAGGACTTATATACTTCCCTCGAGAGGTTATAGAGGTAACTCGTAGGCGAGGAGCCCTAAGATAGACTAACAAGAGTCGCCTCTATATAGCGAGGGCCGAAAGGATATAGTAAACCCTTCGTCTACCTTACTAGGATAGCTAAGGTCGGGGAGGTATAAAATAGTCTTACAAATACTATTCGGATAGTACTAGGGACTAACGCTAAGGTAATTAGGATTAAGATAGCTCTCTAGAGTAAAGACGAGTCTTAATAGCTATAGCTAGTATAGTAGAAGGAATCCTAAGGATTCCTCTTCTATTAGGATACGATATATATACTAGTAGGCCTACTTTGCCTAGAAACCCTCTAGCTCTATTACGACGATCCTATATCGGAATGTTTTAGATTCGAAAGGATCCTATAGTTAGTCTAGAGAGGATACTACTAGCCTAAAGTTAGGTACTATATTAAGGATTATATGTATAGCTATAAGGCGTATATCTAAGGAAAGCTACGAAGGTATTTACTATATAGGATACTATATACTAAGAAGCCCTCTAAGGCGCTATAGGAAGACCTAACTCTCGACTTCGTTATAGACCTACCTCCGAGTACTATCCTAGATTAGACCTATAATATTATCCTCGTTATAGTAGATAGGTACTCTAAGATAGTCTATTATATCCTATATTAGAAGGAGATTACTATAGAAGGGCTAGTAGATATCTTCCTAAGGGAGGTTATCTATCTATATAGTATTCTATAGTCTATTACGTCTAATTAGGTATCGATCCTTACTTCTAAGTTCTAGAGTAGCCTCTACTACTATATAGGGATCTATAGGGGCCTTAGTACTACCTACTATCCCTAGATAGATAGTTAAACTAAGCGCTAGAACTAGACTATAGAATAGTATCTACGTATCTACTATAACTTTAAATAGGACGACTAGGTACGCCTTCTAAGCCTAGCCGAGTTTACGTATAATAATAATTAGTATATAGTAATAGGGGCAATACCCTTCTATATATATAACGTCTAGAATCTACTCTATTCTAGATAGCCTAAAATATCCTAGGTAGAGGGAAAGGTACTCTAAGCTAAGGTACTTATAGCTAGAGTAAAGGATTTTCGAGATAGCCTAAAGGCTTAGCTAGAGAAGACGAAGGAATATTAGGCCTAATAGTATAATAAAGGATAGAAGCCTAAAACCTATACTATTAGTAACTAGGTCTATCTTAATACAAGGTTCCTCGATATAGTCTACTAGTCGAAGAAGCTAGACTATAAGTACGTAGGGCCCTTCTATATATAGAAGATAGTTAATAATATAATATACTACCTCGAGCTATTCGAAGATTTCAATATCTATCCGACGTTCTATATATCTCTCCTCGAGGACTATCTCGAGCTAGAAGTAACCTAGAGGAACTAGAAGAATCCTCCTAAGCTATAGATAACTAATCTAGATATATATAAGGTCGAAAGGATTATTCGAAGAGAGATGAATCTCGAGGAGAAGTAGGAATACCTTATATCCTAGAAGGGATATAGGGAGGAGGAAAATACCTAGGAACTAGTAGAGTACCTAAGTAAGGTAGCTCTTAAGGCGTTCGCGAGGTAGACGAAGGACTAGAAGAGGTCCTAAAGGAACGAAGTATAAGATAGTATCTACTCCTTATAGTAATAGAGTATATACTACTATAGGATAGTAACGTAGTATAGATACGAGCCTTCTTAGTATTAAATATACTCTCCTCTCCTACTATAGACTAAATGCCCCTACGCCTAATAATACGTATCTAAACAAGATATAATAGTTATAGAGACGAGACTAAATAGAGTAAAACGAGATTATATAGTTAAACTAGAGGATACTTAGCCTCGATTAGATACATTTAGGTATATCTAGCTAACTCCTTACTTAAGGAAGCCTAAATAGTCTAAAATAGGCTAACTAGGAACGACTAGAACTACTAACTTAAGACTTAACTTATACTAGTAAATAAACGGGCCTTCTCGATCTAAGATAGTCCTACTAGGTATCGAAAGAATCCTTATCGACCTACTAGTCCTAAAAGAGCTTACGAGGAGTTACGAACTCTTTAGCTAGATTGTTAGTACTTAGCTTCTCCTTTACTAGCTAAGTAAGAGCTATATAGGCCTCGCTAGTAAGTATACGAGCTAGACTATACTAAAACGCCTTAACTTAATCTATATATAGCTAAAGGCGAGTACTTAGGCCCTTCGAAATCCTCTACTATTTCCTCTCGAGTCCCTTCGTCTTCTTCTTAGACAAAACGTAGCTATTTCTAATACGCTTATACTTCTTAGTTAGGATCTAGTTAAATCGGGTTAGCTAGGGCTAAGATAGGTCGAAAGGAACTATATATATTCTAGTAGCTAGATTACGCTCTATCTCCTTCCTTATTATAGTATTATAGTCCTTCTAGGGACCTAGAAGAGGTTAGCTAAGATAAACTAGAACGAAGAGGATCAAAATAGACTAGAAGTATCGAACTCGGTCTTACCTATATAGGTATAGAGATTACTAGTACCTTCGAAGTATAGGTACTTCCTAAAGGGCCCTAATTAGTATAATTCGACTCTATATAGAGCGAGACGTACTTCTTAACCTTCTTATAGACTACTATATAAGCTTAGTAGGCCTCTCTAGCCTTCTTTATATTAGTTAGGATATCTAGGACCTCCTAGTATAATCCGTTAGCTATCTTAATAGTAGGCTTATACTCTATAGAAATCTAGATACTAGTTAGCTCTATTCGACCTATTTCGAACTAAGACGACTATTATAACTATAGGCCTAGTTAGTCTATCTAGAGTCGAAATAGGCTAAGATAGGCTAGGATAGCCTATCTTAGCCTATAGGTATATATCTTCTCCCTAGATACCTCTCTCCTCTTTCTTCTTTAGTAATTCGAGTAGTTCTAATTAAGTACTATATACTACGTATTATATACCTCTTTTATAACGACTTACTTAAAAGTAGCCTAAGCTACGAGTAGTATACTTTAGGTAGTTAAAGTACTTAGTCTCGTTAGTAAGGTCCTCCTTATAGTTAGATAGATCGATTTAGGAATATATAGCCTCGAGAAGGACAATATAGCTTCCGCTAGTATAGCCCTATATAATATTAGTATAGTTAAGGCATATATTACTATTAAACTTTATATAGGACGCTATTAGGCCAAAATAGTCCGAAAGGACTAAAAATAATATAAAAGCGGCTAGTAATAACTAAAACGGGCTCTAATTATAGAGGAATAGAACCTACTATACTAAGTTAGCCTAGAACGCCTCGAGAAGGATCTACTACGCTTAACTACCCCTAGCGCTAAGCGCTAGGATAGTAGTAGTAGTAGTACTAGAAATTATATCTAGAGGATATATATTATAAAATGGATTAAATTAAATAGACTTAGATAGCTTAAATTCCTATAGTAGCTATAGCGATAGCGTTATTACTACCTAAGTAAGCTTTTAGTATAATAGTAAGTATCTTTTATATATAATAATAGACTCTAAGTAAAGTTTTCTATTTCTAGCCTCTAGACTATAGGCCTATAGAAGGGAGGAGACAATATTATAACTATAGACCTAGTTAGCCTATCTAGAGTCGAAATAGGCTAAGATAGGCTAGGGTAGCCTATCTTAGCCTATAGGTATATATCTTCTCTCTAGATACCTCTCTTCTCTTTCTTCTTTTAGTAATTCGAGTAGTTCTAATCGAGTACTATATACTACGTATTGTATACCTCCTTTATAATAGATAGTATATAGATAATAGAAAATATATAGATAGATAAATATTCTATTATACTATTTTAGAGCTATCTAGCTTATATAGATTATAGCTATATAGTATCTAAAAAGGAAATCAAGTATATATATAAGAACCTTCTATTTCTAGATTCTAGTTTTACTCCTATCTATTAGGCCCTATATTTAGTATACTAGTACTTAATAATATTTTTATAATATCTACTTTTAGAGTCCTTCTATTCCTTTCCTTATTTATATTAGAATATTTTCTATATCTAGCTTTCTATTTCTTTTGTAAGTTTAAATAAGAGTAGAAATTCTCTTTTTTAATCTATTTTACTATATTCTCTATAGTTAATTATTTTATATAAGATATAATTCTTATCTAAAAACATGCCTAACTCCTAGACTAAGGCGTAAGTGCCTACGAGTATAGGAGACACGAGTATACCTCCCTAGAAATAGTAGAGTAATAGTAGTCCTAAGGAAAGGTATAGAGAGGAAGGAATCTAGCCTCTATCCCTAAGCTAGGCTAAGGGATAACCGGTACCTAAACTAGGCCCTAAAGGTCTAAAAGACTAGCCTAACTAGCTAAAAACGAACGGAAATATATAAAAGAACCTCTAAACCCTTATAGACGATATCTAAAAGATACTAGATACTCCCTAGGCCCTAGGTTTCCTATCCCTCCTCTCCCTCCTCTAAAGGGACTAGATCTAACTTCTATACTAACTTAAGGATACTAATACTATAAACACTCTCTAAACCTATCTATAGAACCTCTAAATCCCTCTAAAGATCCCTAATCTAAGAACATAGATATAGGCTACCTCCTAAAGCTAGCTAGCTATACTAAGTATATAGAGAATCCTCCTAGAAAGTTACATAATTACTATAAGGATAGGTTACTAGAAAGAGTAAGACAAAATAAAAGGTCTTACTAACTAAGAGATACTATAGGGACTTAAAGACCTAGGGCCTAATAAGTATAGTATATATTTTAAAACTTATAATAGTATAGGCTATTTTAACTATATATCGTTATATAGCGCTAATAGTATATTGCCTAAGATTAAGTATATAGAATATACTTTAAGTATTTATAGTATTATTTTATTTTAATTTTAAGAGTAGATAGAATATTAAGAATATATAATAGATCTATATATATACTTATATCCTTTCTTAGCTCTTTTACTCTTATCGAATTATAGAACTAGTATTAAATTATTAAGATATTTTATTTAATATATAAAGCTCGAAGTTAGTAGTATAAAAGGCTAATTTAGCTTTTAGGCGGATTAGGCTAATATATCTTTCTCTAGTACCTACTCTAGGGCCCTATAGCCCTCTAGTACTTATAGACGACTCTTTATTAAAGTAGTGTCCTAAATGTAGTTTTGCTTCGCCTACCTTTCTACCGAGGTTCTAGTAGGAAGAGCAACTCGCTATACAAATCGCAATAGTAGGAAACATGTCGACAACCGGCAGACTCACAGTCTGTGTCGAGCGGGCGTGGAGGAGTAGCAAAGGGTTGTCGTCGTTGTTTACAGTAACGTAGGTGAGGTCTTAACGAGGTCAGGTAAGGATGCGGTCCTCTCGCTGTTCGGTCCTCGATATCTTGTTAGCGGCAGGACAGGTGCCGCGGCTACAACTCAATAAGTACTGATATGAAGATATCATGAAAGTAGGACGAAGCTCTGGAATTAAGAATGTCCACATCTGGTCTCTTCAAATGGTGTCTGTGGTCCTCTGTCAATCAATTATAGCCATCGCTTGTACCATGCCAAGTAATGCAATCATGCAACACAAACCATATCATGCCATGAACATCCCTCGGGACAGTACCAATCACCCCATCAGAGCCCGCTGTACACAATCTCAAAAGTGTCCTTCGTGCATCGAGTGCACGTAACCTCAGATGGATAAAAGTTGTTGGTCTTTTCGATCGAAGGGTCTCCGAAGATCTTCTCCAACCGCTTCCTCATCACTGCCAGCAACACTTGTGCAAGGTCGGTATCTGTACCTTGCAGTGATTCACGGACCGCACCGATAACATCGATCTCGCTGCACAAGCATGCTTCAAGGGCCTCTGCACCTTTCTTCCCGCCCGGCCTCTCGGCTTTGACATCAATGGTCACCCGTCCTTCTGCCAGCCGTCGCAGCATGTAGATGATAGAACTCATGCTGTAAGTTTTTGGCATGACATGGAAGCGGATATCGATAGATGACAGGAAGTTTGCTAAGTCTGGCTTCGGGTTCCATTTCTGCACTGAAGCCGGATTGGTCATGCTCAGGTTGTTGAAAAGGTTGCATGCATTCTTCTCCATGATGAATCGATTGGTACCATAGAAGATCGAGAGGACTTCTCGCCGCAGCTGTTTGTTCACCAAGGCCACGAGCGGCTCGCGAGGAAACCGTCGTACGACCTGGCTTCGCGGCTTCTGGGGCTTCTTCGGAGTGCGGATATGCCGCAGCTGTGCTTCAATAGGACTCTTTCGCACAGCAAGCAGTGTCCAGAACGCATTCCGAATTTCTGCGGGTAGAGTGAGTAGATGGAGCGGCGGATCACGAGAGGCGACAGAGGTCGAAATCTTGGGTTCAGCTTTGGCCTTCTTCGCCTTCTTTGGCTTCGCTGACTTGAGAGGGATAGCGCGATTTTTGCCTTCCGTGCGCCGACAGTACTGCTTCGTGGCTTTGGGAGCGGTCCTCGGCGGCTTGGCAATCACTTTATGAAGCGAGTTGGCACCAAAATGGGGCCCGGGCCAAGTTGCACAAGTTGTTGGCAGATCGAATTCGAATTGATGTGGCTCGTTATCTGCCGCAAGTCCAAGCTGTCCAAATCGGATCATGAAGTCGGCCATTCGCGGTACTTCATTGCCGGACCGAGACAATGTCTCAAGTTGATCCACGGCTGAGTCCATGAGAGCGTCCATCTCGTTCGCCCTCGCCAGCTCGTGATCTGAAATAGATACAACCTCCACACAGAACATGCGAGGTGCCTTTCTCCAAGGCCTTCGAGGCGAGCTTCCTGGCGGTGTCGGCGGCATGCGAGGACGGCGATATCAGGAACGGGGGTCAAGAGACCGAAGTTGAGCGCGTGACATTTGTTGTAGGGTAGTTGAGCAAACCGAAGACTGTCTTACCGGGAGATTTCGAGAATGTTGTATGCAACGTCTCGGAAGTTGTGACTGTGAAGAAGGAAGGACAACGTGCGGTGGTCATTAGGCAGGAGCCCCGTTTGACGCTTCGGAGGCAATCGGGGCCGAGGCGAATGCTTGGTGGAAACTCTATTCTACGACTTCCACAGACCATCAAGCAACCTGCTATATTACACTTGATACTATGCCGTCTTATCGATTTGAGGGTTTGGGGCGGCAGCAGGCTTGAGGAATGTTGGATCATGAACAGTTGAGCTACATAGGGGAAGCGCGACACAGATCGTGCGGGGCATGAGAAGTCGTGGTCATCGATATTGCATACATCACTGCCATTGACGGAGTCTATGTTAGATCTCATCATCTTTAGAATCTCTTTACCATCGACTTGTTCCGCTTCTCGTGCATAGCAATGCGAGGCAGCTTCCTGGCGACTACTCATGCCACAGGCTCCATCGTGATTACATCCGCTTTCGCAATTTGATGCGTCACCCGACAAAAAAGTTCTCGTGAAGTTGCACGGCCACGGTCGCCTTTCCCATCGACCACGACGTAAAGCTTGTTCGAGATCATGGAGCATATGCCGAGCGTTCCATGGCTGATCATCGCGAAGTACAGGAAGTCGAAATAGAGTCCAATCTCGTCGAAGTAGATGTACTGCAGGCTGAGGATGTCCGCTGCAATGGAGAATCCGGAGGCCGCGAACTGCTGACGTCTGGGGAATGCATCAGTAGTTTGCTGCTCATCCATGGCTCTGGGACAGCCGGGCACGTTTCAGTATTGGTGAAGAGCAATGTGCGGTAGGCACAAAGAATGGGCAGCCTAGAGAAACGGGCAACTCTGCAGCAACATGATAAGTCACACGACGCGCCGTCTTCGAGCTCTACTCTGCACTTGTTCAGATCCAAGAGCTTCAGGTCAAGAAGCTCTTGGGACAGAAGCTCTTGGGAGAGACTGCTGCAAAGCCTTCTTTACCAGCCACTGGGAGGGACAGCCGCAAAGCGCGCTCAAGAAGTCTCTATTGCAATCCAAGCCTCGCTTCTCTTTTGTGATGATTTTCCTTGACGCCAGGTGTTGCTTTTGCTTACCAACACCTTATTTACATGGTACGAACGCACGATATGTGGCAAATATTCGTTGGGAAGGTTGTCCTCGGCCCTCAATGAATGTGGACAAGCCCATCGTTGCAAGCTGAGCAACTCGGTGGATTGTAGCAACGGCGCGTGGGAGGCGGTTTCGAGGCTCAGAGTCGCCAGCAAGGGGTTTTATCTGCAATCTTCAGGGATGCTGATCGGGACTGTTAGAGCAAAGGAACGTCAATGTCGACTCCGAGTCCGTACAGTATTGCAGATGTCCCATCTGTGTTGTTGTTGGAGATGGTCGGCGGTTGTTCCCGAAATGACCTCTTGGCGCGCCGTGGAGCTCTCCTCCGTCTCTTTTGCACCCATCATCTGTCTTCTAACGCGCAACCCCAGTCTCATGGTCGTCCACTCGGAGTTGATGATTGTTGGACGGCTGAGCGTACCGGGAAAGGATTCTCTATGAACTTCCGAATATCGCAGGCCTCGCAGCCCTCAAAAAGCGTTTGAAGCAGGAGCCCTTCTTGAAATGCTCCGGTACCACGTGTTCCGCGCCAAAACTAGGTACGATCGCGAATATACGCAAAAGACTCTTTGAAATGCGCCTAAGGCCTCGTTCAGCATAGGACGACTCGCAATTTATCCGACTGCGGCGCTCTGGCTGGCTTGCCGCAGTTGTAAGGCAAGTTTGCAGTCTGCTGAAATATCTCATCCATCAAGAGAAGGCCTTGCAGTCGAAGAGGGCATGTTCAGATGCAAAAGTGCCCCAAAATCCTAAGATATCACTTGGACCACCACACATCTCGGCCAGCTGAAGAACAATTAAGGTTCACGCCCTTCTCGCGTCGGATGAATTGTCGACCCTCTCCAGACCTCAGCTACGATCCGAAGAGCTTACTGGTCCGCCATACCGCAGCTGCATATCGTGCAGGTCAAGATCACCAGATGCGCGCAGCATATCAGGACATCTTGCCCAGATGGCCCCGAATGCAGCCTTCGACCTTGCTGTGAGCTATTGAGGTCCATCGCTGTCTGTCAGCAGCACATCTGGTCGGCTAGTTGACTTGTGGCGGTACCTCCTCCATCACAGCAAAACAGCAATGGCAGGTACAAGGTGAAGTAACCTGATCCTCCAGCACAGCAAATTAGTCATGCCTTATACGTTGTAGGAAGCCGTACCTGCGCGATTGATCTGTCTCTTCTATTCCTGCAGTGAAGAGTCCATGCCAAGGACGCACTCTCAATCATTGAAAACTGATCTCCTTAGATCCAGGATGAGTAGCAACAACACACTGCTCCTCTCAGAGGGTAATTGCTCCTTCGGTGCTGGTCAGCAATCCGACTCGCACTTGATGCCTGCCATGCGGCAATGCCAACCTCGAGGGTCCGCAATCCTGCTGCTACGACGGCGACTTCTGCCTTTCTCAAATACATGCTGGGCCAATGATACTGTCGTTACCTACGTAGCAGGATGCACAGATTCGACTTGTCGAACGTCAAGTTGCCCTCAGCATTGCACCTACCCAGATTAGCAATGGGTGGCCCTGGCACGATGCGATGGCGCCGATCAAGATCTGTGGACATGCTGTGCACACCATCCAGATCTCATTGACATCGAGAAGGAGAGCTGTACATGCAACAAATCAAACTTCTTGTTCAGAACCCCAAAGGCAAGGGCCCTTGTAGGAAATTGGTCAGCTCTTGGGATCGACTACAACCCAACTCCTGTTCCTGCTGCAGCCGAAGCTGCTAGCTCTGGTGGTGGTGGAGGATTATCAGTAGGAGCCAAAGCCGGCATTGGTGTGGGCGTGGGCATTGGCGGACTTCTCATTGTCTCAGGAGCCATCTTCCTGACTATGAAACGCCGCAAATCCGCGAAGCCTTACAACGAAAAATCCGAGCTCCCTGGTGGCGGCTACTACGCAAAGGAGAGGAAGGGAGAGCTCTCTGGTGACTATCACAGAGGTGCATCAGTTGACACCACAGGCCGAAAATCCGAGCTTTCGCCTGATGGTCAGATCAACGAGCTTGAGAATAACAATGACTACAACGGCACCATCCATCGAGGAAGTACCAACGTTTCTGAGATGGAACCCAACACGCCGCATCCACATGATAGGCAAGCTTTAGCGAGCATTATGGAACTGTTCGGCGAGCACAGACAGCCGCATGTGGAGAAGCTCACTGCGAGACTCTAATATCAGAATACGAATATAGATGAGCAATGAGTAGCATGATTATGAGCGCAATGGCACAGATCTGACTCCTGTCTCACAGTCC
Source organism: Pseudocercospora musae (assembly GCA_001578225.1). Lineage (NCBI taxonomy): Eukaryota > Fungi > Ascomycota > Dothideomycetes > Mycosphaerellales > Mycosphaerellaceae > Pseudocercospora > Pseudocercospora musae. Next base: position 10,784 of record LFZO01000467.1, read on the forward strand.
TCCAGTCGAAGATATGTGTCTTGACTCTTCTTGACAATAGAATCGAAACGGGTGATTATGTTGTTGTGTTTTTTTTTTCTTTTTCGTCTGCATTTCATCTGAACTCGTTACTTGGGTAACGTTACATTCACACGACTGTGAGATCTCCATTATCCAGTCCGCTCTCGTAATATATGATGTCAGAGCTATTAGTCTGATAGAACGACAGCGTGTGAGAGTATAGCCAGCACTGTTGTCATGAGATGCGACTGCGAACCCGGTACCTGCGACCGCAGGCTCGAAGCAGGTGTCATTGCCTGGCATCGATCCAGGTACTGCATGAAGCTTGAGGAGGTAAGGTATCTGTGCCGTAGTGTTCTCCGCAGCGAACGCGATGTTGTAGCCTCTTATCAAATTGTCGAAGCTGCTCTCTGCGTACAAGTAGTCGAGATAGCCGAGGACTGATTTGCCCTGTATCCCAGGAATGGAGACAGATGCTGCACGTTCGTTATTTTCGGTTTCCTCGGAATCTTGATGCAGAAATTTACAATTGGTCCAAGAGCTTGCTGGGTGGGATAAGCTGCTTAGAACACTGGCGTTGCTGTCTTTCCTATGGTTGATGGTTAGCGAAGGTTTTCACATCTTTGCGAAACGTGAGCATGAACCAGTATATGTTGATAGCATCGTTCAAATCCAAGAACATCATGTAGTCAACGGAACCAGGATCTCGATTAATACAGGCAGGAGAAGCATGACCATTAAGATCGGACCACGTCTGCTGCTTGGCCCACTGCTGCGTGTCGCCATGGTACACGACTTCCTGAAAGCTGGTCTCCTTTTCCGCACACCTCAGGCGTATCGCTAGATCGCTGGAGTTCGATGTTCTCGATAAGCCTTGGGAAGAAACACTTCCTACTGTTTCTGATCCATACCAGCACGCCGCCATGCCGACATATTCATCATCCAGAGGTGATATTTGGAGCTCACCCCAGGGAACAAGCGCCCACCCTTGAGTATTGTTGCTGTTCCAAGTTCCTCTCAACACTTCAGTATTATGATAAGGTACATTTGCCAGAAGTTGTTGCCCCTGCAGACGTACGACACAACCGAGATTGGCGTGTTGTTCTTTGCCTTGCTCGCGACTATTGTCGATTCATCGCCGCCCACCCATGAACAATTGCTCGCGAGGCGCATCCAGCGAATGTGGCCATCTGTATGCTGGTAGTACATAACGAGATTGTCGTCACTTCCACTTCCGCTTTCAGAAGGTTATGACTGAGTTGCTAATGAAATTCGGGTGCCATTCACAGCGCCCGCTTGAACATTTCTGCGCAATCCGCTCTCGCTTCTAGAGTTCTTGAGCCTTGCTCCTGACCTAGCGCCAAGCGCGATTGCAAGAATGATTAGTAGCAAAACCAGCGATGTCCGCTTCGCTCGTATTCCATATATCCTCCTGTTTAGTCGTTCTTGAATCGGTCTCGGTTTCTCATAGGGTATTTCTATTGATATCGGCACAGCTTCTCTGCCACCATCCTCATCGAAAGAATCTGGAACGCTTGAGGCAGGAACAGCTTCTTTTCTGGCATATACTCCAACTGCCTCCTTGTTGTCATCGTAGTATACTGCTTCCTTGTTCTGGTACACGGATGCCGGCACAACTTCTGGTAGGACTGATGAGAGTCGCCACTGGCGTTTCGCGCCGTCACCGCTGAAGTCTGACGATTTGGATTCTCTGGAAGCCGACTCATTTGCTCTGCCTTTTGTGAGTCCATCGCAACCTCAATGATCATTTGAACAACTCACGGGGCTATAAGTGGCGACGCATCCAAAGTGGACTTCGTCTGCTCATCGCTAGATACATAATATTTGGGCAATGCAGCCGCATTTGAAGCAGCCTTCTCTTCCTCGCCTATCTTGCAACCTGCGCGAAAGGTGTAATACAAAAGAACGGCCAATTCGGAAATTGAACATAAGGAATGACGATGTGCACGGCATAGCGGAGCTGCAGCTCATGCCATGTGGAGTGTGAACAAACTGCCCGAAAGACTATCAAATGCAATGTACTAATTCTGTTAGAGGAAAGCCAAGTACTCCGGTGTAACCTACAAGCTCGCTCAAGCTAAATGATCTTTGTAGACAGGGTGCTATTAGTCAGAAGGATGCTACTACGCGTGAGGTAGATATAGTATATAAATATCTTATAATATAATATAATAGCTATACTATATATAAATTTTAGCTTTATTAATATATTAACTAATTAATAATATATTAGTAGTATTATTAGTAGAGGCTATACTATATACGAGTTCTACTAGAATAGCCGATTTTATATAAGAAAAGTAGGTCTTAGTAGAATATACGTAATTCTCTATCTTACTTATACTAGTATATTAGTAAAATATAGACTATCCTTAATTAAGGTATAATATAGAGATAATCCTAAACGTTAATAGGAAAGCTATACTCTTAGAAAACGCTTAGACTATCTCTAAAGCGAGCTAATTAAGCGCTCTATATAGCTCCCTTCTAGAGAAGATCTAAGAGAGTATCTAGTAGTTCTAGTAGATATAACCTAGCTTTACGCCTATTTTTATATATTATAGAATCTAGCTATATATTTTAAAAAAATTCTTTTAATAGCAAATACTTAATAATATATTCCTTTATTTAAATTTTAAAAATATAGCTTTCTTACTTTTTCTAATTCTTAGATAACTAATTTTTAGAATAAAAATATATTTAATAAATTCTTGTATTACTATACTATTCTACCTATTAGATAAGTAGCTATCTCTATTTATCTTTAAAAGTAAAAGCCCTTAGCCTAGGGCCTCTAGTATAAAACCCTTTACCTCCTTCCTATTATATAGGATTCTATCCCTACCTTTTATATCTAGTTAGACTATAGGATATAGAGAGGATCTCTATAGCTCCTTCCTCTTACTAAGCTCCTATTTCCTTCTTCCTATCCTCCTCCTCCTTAAGTTCCTTCTAAGGAAGAACTACTCTAGAAGTTCCTTCTTAATTATCTATCTAGTTACTTTATTTAAGGCTTTCTTAGTCTAGGTAATCTCTTACTATAATAACCCTAAATAACCTATAAGCTATAGTTAATATAATAGGGTTTAAGGAGGGACCTACGCTATCCCTTAGACTACTAGGAGTCTAGGTAGATTCGAAACTATAGTAGGGCCTATATATTAAGAAAGTAGTAGAGAAAGGCATATCCTAGATGTTCTTACTCTAAAGGCTATACAAAATTCAAATCTATATAGGGAGCGTTATTCTAGAAGGCAAAGTACCTATATATAGCTATAGTAAAGCCTATAATAATATATAGAGCTAAAGTATAGATAATACTAGAAGGACTACCTAGACATAGGAAAGGGGCTACCCTAAGGCTAGAAAGGATCTAAAACTAGGTACTAAGGTATATTATAGGAGTATATAAAAGTATAGTAGAGGGGGTCCTCTAGAGGGAAGTATAAATCCCTCCTATCTCCCTATATATATAAGAGATAGTAAGACAACAATTAGTTAAGATAGATAATAAACCTACTACTAAGTATATTTAGGAAAGGTACGAGAAGGTCTAGAGGGAATGTAGGAGGAGTAGGGATATAGCCTAAGTATAAGACCTAAAGACAAGGTAGAGATAGATAGTAGAATAGGTTAATAGATAGGCTAGGGAGTATATCTAGTAGGGAGGAACGATACCTAAATCATAATAGATATACTAAAGGTAGAACACATAATAGGAAAGCTAAGTTAGGAAAAGATAGATAGCCTAGTAGGGCTAACAACTTCCTATAGTATAGTAAGAAGGGCTAAAAGGTAAGGAACTATACTAAGGATAGTTAAGGAAGTAGAGTATAATAGTAACCCTAATTAGGACTAAACATATTAGCTAAACGTATACCTAATAAGGAGGAGGATTCTAGGCAAGATACTAGAGTATATATATAGATATAGGGCCTAGATACCTAAGTATATTATACTCTTCTATCTAGAGAGATAAAGGATAAGGAACTAACTTATCTAAAGGATAGGGTTATTATAGTAGGAGATTACCTAGACTAGGAGAGGCCTAAATAAAGTAACGAGGTAGATAATTAAAGAGGATCTCCTAGAATAGTTCTCCCTTATAAAGGAAGAACTAGAGAAAGAGGAGGAGGAAGGTAGGAAGTAAATAGGAGCCTAGTAAGAGGAAGGAGCTATAGAGATCCTCTCTATATCCTATAGCCTAAACAAATACAAAAGGTAGGGATAGAATCCTATATAATAGGAAGGAGGTAAAGGGTTTTGTACTAGAGGCTATATACTAAGGGCTTTTACCTTTAAGAATAGATAGGGATAGCTACTTGTCTAGTAGTTAGAATAGTATAGTAATGTAAGAATTTACTACTAATAATCCTATCCTTTAGAGGAGTTAGTTCCTTATCTCTTATCCCTCTAGATAGAAGAGTATTATATATTTAGGTATCTAGGCTCTATATCTATATATATACTCTAGTATCTTGCCTAGAATTCTCTTCCTTATAAGGTATATATTTAGGCTAATGTGTTTAGTCCTAATTAGGATTACTATTATACTCTACTTCCTAGACTATTCTTTATATAGCTCCTTACCTCTTATTCCTTCCTACTAGGCTATAGGGAGTTACTAGCCCTACTAGGATACTTGCCTTCTCCTAACTTGGTTTTCCTACTAGCTATTCTATCTCTAGTATATCTACTATAATTTTAGTATTATTCCTCCCGAGTCCCTATTAGATATAGTCCCTAGTTTGTCTATTAACTAGTTCTATAATCTTTCCCTACCTTATCTTTAGATCTTATACCTAGGCCTAGTCCCTTCCCCTCCTATATTCCCTTTAGACCTTCTTATATCGCTCTTAAATATACTTTATAATAGGTTTATTATCTATCTTAATTAACTATTGCCTTGTTATCTCTTATATATATAGATAGAGAGGAGGGGTTTGTATTTCCCTTTAGAGGGCCCCTTCTACTATACTCTTATATACTTCTATAATATACCTTAGTATCTAGTTTTAAGTCTTCTCTAGTAGTAGGATAGTTCCCTTTTTGTATCTAGGTAGTCCTTCTAGTACTATCTAGACTTTAGCCCTATATATTATTATAAAAAACATGTCTAGACTCTAACTCCTAGGCTAAGGCGCTAGCGCCTACAAGCATAGGAGACACGAATACACCTTCCTAGAAACAATACCGTAACGGTAGACCCGAGGAAAGGTAGAGGGAGGGAGGGATCTAGCCTCTATCCTAACGCTAGACTAAAGGCTAACTAACGCCTAAACTAGGCCCTAAAGGCCTAAAAGAATAGCCTAATTAGCTAAAAACGAGCAGAAACATCTAAAAGAACCTACAAACCCTAATAGAAGACATTTAAAAGGTACTAGATACTCCCTAGGCCCTAGATTCCCTATCCCTCCTTTCCCTCCTCTAGCGAGCCTAAACCTAGCTCCTATACTAACTAAAAGACACCGATACTATAAACACCCTCCGAACCTATCTATAGAACCTCTAAACTACGAAAATACCCGAATAGAGAACATAGGCATAGGCTACCTCCTAAGGCTAGCTAGCTATACTAAGCCTATAGAAAATCCCCCTTAAAAGTTATATAATTATAATAAGAGTTAGCTATAGAGAAGAGTAAGAAAAGATAAAAGGCCTTACTAACTAGGAGATACTTTAGGGACTTAAAGACTTAGGGATAATCGCTATTAAGAAACTTAAGAGTAGTAACCTATAGGTATTTATAGTATCTAAACCTACTAAAGACAAGTTAACGAATAAACTAGGGTAGATATAGAAGACACTCCCTAGTACTATAGTAGAGGCTCTAGTATACTAGGTACTAGTCTACGGCTTTAGGGCCGTAGGATTCAACCTAAAGGACCTAAGCTATATCTATAAGATCTAGGAAGAAAACGGAAGACTCTACCCAAATCTTAGGATATCCTAAGTAGCTTAGCTAAAGAGCCGGAAGGCTATAGAAGGTAAGGCACACTCCTCTATTATCCTAAATATATAGAGCTTAGCTTAGGCAAGAGAAATTATATAGAAAGGCCTTATATCCTAAGGCATCCTTCTTATAGTAGAGGAATTTAATCCGAAGTAGAGACCTATATAATGCCTAAGGTATAGACAATTTAGGCACGTTACAAGGTACTATAGAGCCGAATAGGCATATAGGAAATATGTAGGACTATATAGAATAGACGAATACTAAGGAATAATAAGAAAATATAGTAACTATTAAGGTACCTAATCCTATATAGTATAGTTAGTATTATGTAAGGTAAAATAGGTAGCTATTGCGAAAGCAAGGGCCTTTAGAGACTAAGTGTAAAGGAGGTATATAATGCGTAGTGTATAGTACTCGATTAGAACTACTCGAATTGCTAAAGAAGAGAGGGAAGAGAGGTATCTTAGAGCGAAGATATATGTCTATAGGCCAAGACGGGCCGCCCCGGCCCTTCTTAGCCGATTTTGACTCTAGATAGGCCGACTAGGCCTATGAATAGGCCGACTCGGCCGTAGTCGTAATATTGCCTCCCCCCCCCCCCTATAGGCCTACGTCCTAGAGGCCTAAAATAGAAAACTTTACTTCTAGTCTATTGTTATATACAAAATCCGCTTACTATTATTCAAAGAGCTTACTTAGGTAGCAATAACGCTATCGCCGTACCGCTACGGGGATTTAAGCCTTCTAAGTCCTTTTAAATCGATCTCTTTTATAATACATATCCTCTAGGTATGTCTTCTACTACTACCGCTCTACTATCCCCTATACCTAGCGCCGGAGGGAGCAAGCTATAGTCGACCCTCTTTAGGGCGATTCGGGCTAACTTAGTATAGTAGCCCCCGTTCTTTTAGTAGTAGCGCTCTTTCTAGTTATTACTAGTCGCCTTTGTATTATTCTAAGTCCTTTCGGACCGTTTCGGCCTAATAGCTACCTACATAAAGTTCAATAGTAATCCGTACCTCAATTACGCTAATGTTATATAGGGCTATACCGGTAGAAGCCGTATTACTATTCTCGAGGCTATGTACCTCTAAATCGACCCGTCTAACTATAAGGAGGACCTTACTAACGAGACCGAGTATTTTAACTACGCAAAGTGTACCTCCTATAGCTCGGGCTACTTCTAAGTAAGTCGTTTTAGCCCGAGATAGACCGAATAGGGCTAACTAGCGTCTAGATCCCTATAGAATATAAGTCTACTATTAAGGCGGCTAACAAGTTGCGCTAGGAGGCCCTAGATACCCTAACTAACGGGAAGAAGGCCTAAGAGGCTTATAATGCTTATATATTGGTATACGAGAAGGTTAAGAAGTACGTATTGCCCTATAAGGAGTCGAGTTGCGCTAACTATAGTCCTCTAGGAAGTATCCCCGTTTTGAGGGCACCGGTAACCTCTATACCTATATAGGTAAGGCCGAGTTTAATATATCTAGTCCGTTTCGACCCTCTTTGCCCTAATTTACTCTAGCTAACCTCTTTTAGGTCCCTAGAAGGACCGCGATACTATAATAAGGGAGGAGATAGAGTAGGACCTAGCTACTAGGGTACGTTTAGTTCCTTACGACCTATTTTGGCCCTAGCTAACCCTATTCGACTAGACCCCTACTAAGAAGCGTAAGCGGGTTAGAAATAGCTACATTTCGTCGTAAAAGAAGGCTAAAGGCCTCGATAGAGACTAGTAGGAGGTAGCTAAGGGCCTAAGTACCTACCTTTAGCTATACGCTAGTCAAGTTCTAGCGTTTTAGCGTAGTCTAGGCTATATACCCTTTAGCGAGGCTCGTACGGCCCTTATGTAGCTAGTAAAGGAGGAGCCGAGCGCTAATAATCTATCTAGGGAGTTTGTAACCCCTCGTAAGCGCTTTAGTACCTAGTAGGCCATTTTTAGACCAAGGTAACCTATATACTTACTTAGTACGAGTCGAGCCTTGGATTAGTAGTTCTAGTTGCCCCTAGTTAGCCTATTTTAGGCTATTTATGCCCTCTTAAGTAAGGAGTTAGCCGGATATATCCGAGTACAATTAACTAAGGCTAAGTTCCCTCGAGTTTGTCTATATAACCTTCCTTCGCCCTATTTAGGCCTACCTCTACGTCTATCGCGCCTTGCTTAGGTACGTACTACTCAATGTTAAGGGTACTAGGCCTAGAGTAGGAGAGGAGAGTATATTTAGTACCGGAAGGGCTCGTATCTATACTACGTTATTGCCCTATAGCGGAGTACTATCCGTTTACGTAAGAAACGGATACTACCTCGTACCTACGTTCCTTTGGGGCCTCTTCTAGCCCCCTATCTATCTAGCGAACGCCTTAAGAGCCGCCTTGCTTAGGTACTCCGCCGGTTCCTAGGTATTCTCCTCCTCTCTATATCCCTTCTAGGATATAAGGTATTCCTACTCCCCCTTAGGTTCCCTCTTCTTCCGGATAATCCTATCGACCTTATATACGTCTAGGTCGGTTGCCCGTACCTTAGGAGGGTCCTCCTAGTCCCTCTAGGTTACTTCTAGCTCGAGATAGTCCTCGAGGAGGGATATATAGAACGTAGGGTATATATTGAACCCCTTAGGTAACTCAAGGCGGTAAGCCGTATCGTTAACTACCTTCTATACGTAGAAGGGCCCTACGTACTTATAGTCTAGCTTCTTCGACTAGCGGACTATATCGAGGAACCTTACGTTAAGGTATACCTAGTCGCTAATAGCGTAGGTCTTAGGTTTCTAACCTTTATTATACTATCGGGCCTAATACTCCTTTGCCTTCTCTAACCGAGCCTTTAGGCCGTCTCGAATGTCCCTTACCCTAGCTATAAGTGCCTTAGCTTAGGGCGCCTTATCCTCTATCTAGGGTATTTCGGACTACCTAGCGTAGAGCGGGTCCTAGACGTTATACGTCTAGAAGGGCGTCGCCCCTATTACCGTATACTAGCTATCGTTGTATACGAACTCGGCTAGGCTTAGGAGGCGTGCCTAGTCGTCCTACTTAAAGTTGTAGTAAATACGTAGGTACTACTCTATCGTCTAGTTCTACCGCTCGGTTTAGCTATCTATCTAGGGGTAGTAGGTAGTACTAAGGCCCCTACGGACCCCTATGTAGTAGTAGAGGCTACTCTAGACCTTAGAGGTTAGTATCGGTCCCCGATCGGACGTAATAGACTATAGGATACTATATAGACGGACTACCTCCCTTAGGAAGATATCTACTAACCCCTTAGCGGTAATCTCCTTCTAATATAGGATATAATAGGCTATCTTAGAGTATCTATCTACTACAACGAGGACGCTATCGTAGGTCTAGCCTAGGACGTTACTCGGAGGTAGATCTATAACGAAGTCGAGCGTTAGATCTTCCTATAGCGCCTCGGAGGGTTTCTTAGCGTATAGTACCCTATAGGGTAGATGCCTCCGCGGCTTAGCTTAGGTATACGCCTTATAGCTATACGTGTAATCTTTAATATAGTGCCTAACCTTAGACTAGTAGTACCCTCTCTATACTAGCTATAGGATCCTTTCGAACCTAAAGTACCCCGATATAGGATCGTTATAGTAGAGCTAGAGGGTTTCTAGGCGAAGTAGCCCTACCGGTACGTATATCGCGTCCTAGTAAAAGAGGAACCCTTAGGATTCCTTCTATCGCTCTAGCTATAGCTACTTCGGCTTATCTCTACTCTAGAGAGCTACCCTAATCCTAGTCGCCTCGGCGTTAGTCCCGAGTACTACCCGAATAGTATTCGCGAGGCTATTTTATACCTCCCCGACCTTAGCTATACTAGCGAGGTAGACGAAGGGTTTGCTATACCCTCCCGGCCCTCGTCGTACCGATACGACCCTAATCGACCTATCCTAAGACTCCTCGTCTACGAGTTGCCTCTATAACCTCTCGAGGGGAGTACGTAAGTCCCTTTCGCTTACCTAGTAGCTAGAGTAGTTAATGTCTATATAGTTAGGGCGCCTACTAGCCCTATTAGCTATTCTATTTTCCCTTCCTAGATAATACGAGATATAGAAGTTGAAAATAGATAGCTATTCGGCCTAGCGAACCTAATGCCTCGTAAGCTCCTTAGTCGTTATGAACTATTTAAGGTTATTATAGTCTATAATAACCTCTACTTAGTACTATACGTCCTCTAAGTAGTGCCTCTAGTACTTAAAGTACTCGACTATCCCTAGTATCTCGCTATTATAGGTATCGTAGTTCCTTTCCGTACTATTTATCTTTCTCGAGAAGAAGGCTATTAGGAACTAGTACGTCTTACCTTCGTATCTATACTACTACATTATAACGCCTAACATAGCGTAGGTCGAGGCATCCGTCTCGACCCTAATAGGCCGGGATAGGTCGAAGTACTTTAGTACTAGGGCCGTATAGAATGCCTCCTTAAGCCGGCCGAATACTAACTTCGCTTCTATATCTAAGGTAAGCCGCTACGACTCTTCCTTACGTTACCTTTGCCTACCCTTAGCCGTACTAGGCCTCCGTTCTATTAAGCGGTTTAGCGGAGCCGCTATTCGAAAGAAATGCCTAATGAAACGCCGATAGTAGTTAGCGAACCCGATAAAGATATATATATCCCTTACGCTCCTCGGCTTAGACTAATCTTTAACCGTTACGATCCTCTCTAGCTCTATTTCGACCCTATTCGGGATAATTATATAGCCGAGGAACCTAATCCGGTCCCTATTAAACTCGTACTTACTAAGCTTCGTATATAGCTTATAGCGTTAGAGCCTCTCGAGGACTATAGTAACGTACTAGATATGTTCCTCTAGGTTTTAGGAGTATATTAGGATATTATCTAGATAGACGACGTAGACCGTGTCTACTAAGTTCGACAAGGCGCTAAGGATATAACTCTAGAAGGCCGCTAAGGCGTTTGTAAGCCTAAATAGTATTATAGTATACTCGAAGTACCTATATCTCGTATAGAAGGTAGTCTTCTACTTATCCCCCTACTAAATACGGATCCTATAGTAGGTATCCCGAATATCGAGCTTTATAAAGATCCGAGTATTAGCGAGACAGTCTAAGGACTCCTATATAAGGGGCAAGGGATATCGATTCTTTACCGTAATAGCGTTTAAGCTCTAGTAGTCGACGTATAGTCGTAGGCTACTATCCTTCTTCTTGGCAAAGAGGATGCCGGTACCTACTAGAGATTTTAACGAGCGGATCTAGCCCTTTTCGAGGTATTTATCGAGATATTTCCTTAGGACCGCTAACTTAGTTTCCGAGAGATTATATAACGGGTTATAAGGAGGGGTCTTACCCTCTATTAGGTCGATAGACAACTTATATAGACTATAATCGGGGAGTAGGGACGCGTCTCCTTCCTTAAATATCCTATAGAGGTATTTATACTCTAGCGAGAGGCTATTTGGATCGTCTTAGTCTATCTTAACTATCGATATTATAAAGAGACGCGTATTTTTATCTAATATAACCTTTAAGAAGTCGGAAGGGCTCAATATAGCGTAGGCGCGCTACTTACGAGCCCCCTTTCTCCTCTAGATAGCCGTCTTAGCTACGAAGTCGATCGAAGGGTTCTATCGTTCTAACTAGGGCATTCCTAGTACAATGTTAAAGCTATAGATCCTTCCGACGGCGAAATTGTCTACGTAGCCCCGCTACTAACCGCTCGTATCCGATACTTCGTAGATTATACGGCATTTGCTACTTATAGCTAGTAACTAGCTATTAAGGATCTTATACTACTCGGCGTCTATATTACTTAGGACGAGGCTAGCCTCTTTAGCTACTATACTATCTAAGATATTAGCCTAAGAGCCGTAATCGATAAGCCCTCTAAGTATACGGGAGTTCTCGCCCTATTATAGCTTAATATCTAGTTAGATTAACTAGAACTAGTCCTAGTTAACCTGTCTTAGTCTACCGGGCTCCGCGCTCCTCCTTTATTCCTCGGTATAAACGACCTAGCCTACTATAGCTAGGAGGGCTACTAGGCGGGTTTATCTTTTCCCGATTCTAGATCGTAGGTAGGGTACTAGGGCCTCTTATAGCCTATCTCGCTATAGTACTAGTACTAGGGGACTTCTTTATCCTTCTCGGACCTATTAAGGGCGTTCTAGCGCCTCTATAGGGAGCTTCGACCCTTCCTACCTCGGCTACGGCCCTCTAAGCCTCTAGGAGGTTTGTCCGATACTAAGCTAGTAGCGCCGTTATCTAAGCCGGAGCGGCCGCGCTTCTTGTTATCCTAGTCTCTATCCCTATAAGACCTACGCTCGTTCTCGAGCGAGCGGTAGTAGGCATTCGCTACCTCTTTCGCTTCGATTAGGATCTAGAAGCGCTACTAGCCTACCTCGATATAGTAGCGGATCTTCTTGTCTATAGCCGCTACGAAGTCGTATATTATGTAGTCCTAATAGTCCTCTTCGACCTTATCTTACTAAATCTTTATATAGTCTAGTAGCTCGGAGGGGATACGATTCCCCTAGTTAGCCCTCTTTAGCCTATCTAGAGCTAATTAGCGGTATTCTTCTTTTGTCCCTATAGAGTCTAGTATTACCTACTTTATAAGTTTATCCTTTCCTAGGTATACTTCTCTAGGTCCGAATACGTAGTATATTGCTTCTATTTGACTTACTACTCCCTTCCTATCTACTCCTTAGCTAGGTCTACCTTTATTTCTTCTATAGAATAGATATAAGGGGCCTACCTAAAGATACGGTTATAGTCGGTAGCCTATTAGTCGTAGTCCGTACGCCCCTTATCCTCGAATATATAGAGGTTCCTCGCCTTAGGGATTGCCGACCCTATAGGTATAGAGGATAGTATAGCGGAGGCCGCGCTTAGTTAAGTATCCCCTTAATTAGTAAGGAGGGAGGCTTCTTAAGCTATATCGGCTATTCTTTTCCTAAGATAGGCTAATTCGAGGCGTTGCTTAGCCTATTTAGCCCGTTCTTCCTCTCGCTAGAGCTAGGGTACTAGGACCTCGTCGTTAAGGTCTCCTTCGGCGCCGCCTTACCCCTTATCGTTATCGATAGTATCCCCTAGCGAGTCGTTAGCCGGGATAGAGGAATTATTGTCCTATTCGGTATTAGGAAAGTTTTCCTAGTTGTTTTCTTAGCTAACCGGATTAGATACCGAGGCCTTTGCTTTCTTCTATACTATTTTGAGTACTACGTAGTATACTTTAGAAGAGCAATTCGTATATAAAGGAGGTATATAATGCGTAGTATATAGTACTCGATTAGAACTACTCGAATTACTAAAGAAGAGAGGGAAGAGAGGTATCTTAGAGCGAAGATATATGTCTATAGGCCAAGACGGGCTACCCTAGCCCTTCTTAGCCGATTTCGACTCTAGATAGGCCGACTAGGCCTATGAATAGGCCGACTCGGCCGTAGTCGTAATACTAAGTAACTAAGAGTTAGAACTACCTAACCTACCTAAAGGACCTAAAAGACTTAGAAGGGTAGACAACTATTAGATCTAAGAGAAAAGTCGGAAACGTAAGCCTAGACCTAGACATAGACGATAGGTTAAGAAGACTACTAGGGAGACTAATAGGCATAAACTCTACTACCCTAGTAGGTAGATTATAGAATACTAAGATCTCCTCCCTATTCCCCCTAGCTATAAGCCGAGAAGGGTAACTAGGCTAAAGCTAAAGCTAAGAAGCGATAGAAGACATATAGGCATACTAGAATACCCTAGATAAGTAGTAGTTAGGGGAAGCTTACTATCCTATAGTACAATACTAACTATAGTACAAACAAGATCTAAATCCCTTTCCTCTAATAGCTAGATCTAGAAGAGTACTAGATAATAGCAATCTAGGAACCGTAGATTAGCCCTAGTAATAGGAATACGGTAGTATACCTAGGATACTATACTATACTACTAGGAGTAGTATACCTAAGGGTTACTATATACGTATCTAAGGAAATTAGTATACAAACATAGACTATAAAAGAATACTCGGGAGATATAGTTATAGTTAGACTCCTCGTAGGAGGGAGATAGGTTAATATTATAAACTACTACAACCTATCTAGTCCTACTAGAGACTACGCCCTAGGTACCCTCCTACTAATAGAGGATGTAACCTAGGGAAAAGAGGAGGAAGAGATTATCCTACTAGGGGATTTTAATCTATACTACTCTAGGTAGGGAGGGAACAATACCTAGAACTAATACTAGGTAGTAGACTACCTTATTACTATTACGGAAAACACTAACCTTAACCTACTACTCGAGCTAGGCATAACTATATAGGAGACTTTAAAGAGCTACTAGACCTTAGACCTAGTATTTGGGACTATAGGAATCTAATAGGATATATAAGAATACAAAACAAGGATAGACCTAGAAATAGGATTAGACTATATACTAATCCAAACCACGATCCTATAGGCCTAGACTAGTACTAGAGCCTAGATATAAAGGCTATAATAGAAAGAGGTAGACTAGGATAAAATTAGGACTAGGGTAAAGAGGGAGGTTTAAGAAATCTCTACTAGAGTAATAGATATACTATAATAGCTTAATAGGATAGCCTAAGAGATCTAAGAGATACTTACTAAGATAATCTAAGAGGACATCCCTAAGGCTAAGCTATCTAAGTATACTAAAATGACCTAGTTAAAGGAGTATAGCAAGGTAGTAAAGAAGGTAAGATATCTAAAGAGGGAATAGAGCTAAGATAGAATAGAAGGGAACCTAGCGGTATACCTAGTAGCCTTATAGGCTAAAGGCAAGTAGATTAGGAAAGATAGGGACCTAGGCTAGAGGGATATAGTTAAAGAAATCACTTAGGACCCGAATAGGATCTAGAAGCTAGTAAAATAGGCTAAAGAAGGAATAGGATAAAGGTATCCCCTCCTACAATTCCTAGACCTTTAGGATAAGGATAGTACATTACAAATAGAAAACTAAGGGAAAGTAGAGGCATTAGCCTAATACTTCTTTCCCGAGCTAAGGCAAGCCGACTTAGAAGACATATAAAATGTATCCTACCCGAGTCCCTTCTAGATAGAGGAAGAAGTTAGAATAGGAGAACTCTAGAAGATACTTAATAGGCTCCCTAAGGGTAAAGCCCTAGGACCCGATTAGATTATTAACCTAATACTTAAGGAATGTCGATAGGAACTAGGGTAGATGCTATATAGGTTCTTTATAGTATGCCTACAATAAGGATACTACCCTAAACCCTTTAAACACTCTATAATAGTTGTCTTAAAGAAGCTATAGAAGCTAGACTATACTAAACTAGGAGTATATAGACCTATAGTACTACTAAATACCCTAGTAAAGGTCCTAGAGGCTATAGTTATAGGGAGAATAAGCAAAGAAGTAGAGGCTAGGGATCTCCTTCCCTAGTCCTAAATAGGAGCTAGACTAGGGAGATCTACTATATTAGCCCTAGAGCTAATAATAGAATAGGTCTAAATAGTCTAGAGAACGGACCTAACAATAGTAGTATTAATACTATGCCTAGACATATTAGAAGCATTCGACAATATATTATACTAGAGACTAATATACAATATTAGGATAAAAGCATATCTATAGTATATTGTATAGTTTATCTAATCATTCCTCTAGGATAGGACTATATACCTTAGACTTAGAGAATATACGGATTAGGCGAGGCCTTAAACAACTAGAATACTATAAGGATTAACCCTCTTACTAATCCTATTCCTATTCTTTATATCTATACTCCTCCCTAACCTTAAGGATAAGGGAACTATAGTAATAGGATTTGTAGACGACTCTAATATCCTTATATATAGGAAAACTATAGAAGGGAACTATAGAAAGTTAGAGATAGTATACGATAAATGTGTATAATAGGTAGCTAAGTACGGAGCTACTTTTGTACTATAGAAGTACTAACTAATCTACTTTACTAGGAGTAGAACAAGATATAACCTATAAGCTATAGTTAATATAATAGGGTTTAAGGAGGGACCTACGCTATCCCTTAGACTACTAGGAGTCTAGGTAGATTCGAAACTATAGTAGGGCCTATATATTAAGAAAGTAGTAGAGAAAGGCATATCCTAGATGTCCTTACTCTAGAGGCTATATAAATCTATATAGGGAGCATTATTCTAAAAGGCAAAATACCTATATATAGCTATAGTAAGGCCTACAATAATATACGGAGCTAAAGTCTAGATAATACTAGAAGGTCTACCTAGATATAGAAAAGGGGCGGCTCTAGGGCTAGAAAAGATCTAGAACTAGGTATTAAGGCATATTATAGGAGTATACAAGAGTATAGTAGAGGGGGTCCTCTAAAGGGAAACACAAATCCTACCTATCTCTCTATATATACAAGAGATAGTAAGACAACAATTAGCTAAGATAGAAGATAAACTAGTTACTAAGTTTATCTAGGAGAGGTACAAAAAGGTCTAGAGGGAATATAGGAGGAATAGGGATAGAGCCTAGGTACAAGACCTAAAGATAAGGTAGAGACAGATAGTAGAATAGGTTAATAGGTAGACTAGGGAATACATCTAATAGGGAGGACTAATACCTAAGTATTAGTAGATACACTAGAAATGGAATACATAATAGGAAAGCTAGGTTAGGAAAAGATAGGCATCCTAATAGGGCTAACAACTCCCTATAGCCTAGTAGGAAGGGCTAAAAGGTAGGGAAATATACTAAGGATAGTTAAGGAAGTAAAGTATAATAGTAATACTAATTAGAACCGAATACATTAGCCTAAATGCTACATGTATACCTAACAAGGAGGAGGGTTCTAGGCAAGATACTAAAGTATACATATAGATATAGGGCCTAGATACCTAAGTATATTATACTCTTCTATCTAGGGAGACAAAGGATAAGGAACTAACTTATCTAAAGGATAGGATTAGTATAGTAGGAACTTACCTAGACTAAGAGAGGCCTAAACGAAATAACTAGGTAGATAATTAAGGAGGATCTCCTAGAATAGTTCTCCCTTATAAAGGAAGAACTAGAAAGGGAGGAGGAGGAAGGTCGGAAGTAGAAATAGGAGCCTAGTAAGAGGAAGGAGCTATAGAGATCCTCTCTATATCCTATAGCCTAAATAGATACCAATAGTAGGGATGGAATCCTACAAAGTAGGAAGGAGATAAAGGGTTTTGTACCGGAGGCTATAGGCAAAGGGCTTTTACCTTTAAGAACCGATAGAGATAGCTACTTGTCTAGTAGTTAGAATAGTATAGCAATGTAAGAATTTACTACTACTACTACTACTATATATTATTATAGGCCTTACTATAGCTATATATAGGTACCTTGCCTTCTAGAAGGATGATCCCTATATAGATTTATATAGTCTTTAGAGTAAATGTATCTAGGATATATCTTTCTCTACTACTTTCCTAATATATAGGCCCTATTATAGCTTAGAATTAACTTATACTCCTAGTAGTCTAAAGGATAGAGCTAGCCTACCCTTAAACCCTAGTATATTAACTATAGCCTATAGATTATATCTTGTTCTACTCCTAGTAAAGTAGATTAGCTAGTACTTCTATAGTACGAAGGTAGTCCTATATCTGTCTACCTATTATATATATTTGTTATATACTATCTTAAGCTTTCTATAGTTCCCTTCTATACTTTTCCTATATATAAGAATATTAGAGTTATCTATAAAGCCTATTACTATAGTTCCTCTTCCCTCTAGTTTAGGAAGGAGTATAAATATAGAGAATAGGAATAGAATTAGTAAGAGGGTTAATCCTTACAGTATACTAGTTATCTAGAGCCTTGTCTAGTCTATATAGTCTCTAAGTCTAAGGTATATAGTTCTATGCTAGAGGAATAATTAGATATATTATATAATATATTATAGATATATCTTTATCTTAATATTATATATTAGCCTTTAATGTAATACATTATCGAACGCCTCTAATATATTAAGGCATAGTATAGATACTACTATTTTTAGGTCTATCCCCTAGATTATCTAGACCTATTCTATTATTAGCTCTAGGACTAATATAGTAGACCTTCCTAGTCTTACTCCTATCTAGGATTAAGGGAGGAGGTTCCTTTCTTTAGCTTCTTTGCTTATCCTCCTTATAACAATAGCCTCTAGGACTTTTACTAAGGTATTTAGTAGTACTATTAGCCTATATACCCCTAGCTTAGTATAGTCTAGTTTCTATAGTTTCTTTAGGATAACTATTATAGAGTACTTAAAGGATTTAGGATAGTATCCTTATTATAGATATACTATAAAGAATTAATATAGTAGGGATCTAACCTCCTATCTATATTCCTTAAGTAGTAGGTTAAGGATCTAGTTAGGTCCTAGGGCTTTACTATTTAGGAGCCTATTTAGTATCTTCTAGAGTTCTCTAAGTAGGACTTCTTCTTCTATTTAGAATAGGCTTAGGTAGGTTATATCTTGTATATCTTCCAAGTTAGCTTCCCTTAGCTTTAGGAAGAAGTATTAGGCTAGTACTTCTACTTTTCCTTAGTTCTCTACTTTAACTTGTATCGTACTATTCTTGTCCCTAATCTCTAGGAATTAGAATAGGGAATTCCTCTAGCCTATCTCTTTCCTAGTCTATCTAGCTAGCTTCTATATCTTCTTTAGGTCTTTAGTAACTTCCTTAACTACTACTCTCTAGCCTAAGTTTCTATCCTTCCTAATCTATTTACCCTTAGCCTATAAGGCTATTAGGTATATAGCTAGGCTCTCCTCTATTCTATCCTAGCTCTATTCCCTTTTTAGGTATCTTATCTTTTTTACTACTTTACTATACTCTCTTAACTAGATTATTTTAGTATATTTAGAGGGCTTAGCCTTTAGGATATCCTCTTGAACTACTCTAGCTAGTATCCCCTATATCTCTTAGGCTATTATATCTAGCTACTATAGTATATCTATTAGTTTAGTAGTAATTGCTTTTATCTCCCTTTCTATCCTTTCCCTAATTTTATCCTACTCTATCTTCTTCTATTAAGGCCTCTATATCTAGGCTCTAATACTAGTCTAAGCCTATAGGATTATAGTTTAGATTAGTATATAGTCTAATCCTATTTCTAGGTCTATTATTATTCTATATTCTTGTATATTCTATTAGATTCCTATAGTCCCGAATACTAAGTCTAGGATCTAGTAGCTCCTAGGAGTTTCCTATGTAATAGTACCCATATCTTAGATATATAGCCTACGCTATATAGTACTATCGAAGATGGTAGCGAACAATTACAGACGAAGGGAAAACAGTTAGGAAAGGGGAGAGGACGAATGGAAAGCACTATATGCTAGGGTAGAGGAGGTACTAAAGGCGGAAGATAGAAAAACCCCTAAGAGGGTATATAGGATAATGATCTTAGAACTCCTTAGAGGACTAAAAGCAATCTATAACTAGGCAAGCTATATGATTACGAAGGCAGCTAATATAGTTGTAGCAAAGATTACAAAGAAACAACATAAGACAAGCCTAAACTACCGTACCTAGGTAGTAGTAGCTAGTTAGGAGGCGCTAAAACCCCCGAGGATAGTAGTTAGAGTCTATATTATAGACCTATAGGAGCAAAAGGAAATCCAAGGACTCTTAGGGAAAGAGATTGTAGAAAGAATTGTAGTTAAGGAGGTTATTAGGGCTAAGAACGAAGGGAAAGGGATAATCAAGCTGTTTATAGCCTAGGAGTAGGACAAAAAGAAGCTAGAAACACAAAAAGAATAGACAACCAAGATAGGGAAAACTATAAAGGTCTCCTAATAGTAGTTTATAATCATAGCCTATAGCATAACAAGGAGCTTTAAGGAAGAATAGGATATCGGGAACCTATAGAGACAAAACCAAGCTATATGCCTAGGCCTAAAGATTACAAAGGTAGCATAGATCAAAAGGAAAATCGAAGAGACTAAGAAGCAGTCCTCCCTAATTATCTAGGTAGGGAGTACAGAGCAAGCTAACATAGTACTAGACCAAGGGCTATTCTAGGACTTTAAAAGATTAGAAACAGAGGTATATAGGAGTAACTATAGGATAATGTAGTGCTTTAAATGTTAGCACTATGGATACTTAGTAGCTAAGTACATAAAGACAACCAACACCTACTCCTATTGTATAGGGGACTACTAAGTCAAAGAATGCAAAGTATACAAGGGGGAAGCAAGATGTACATACTATACTAAAAGACACCCTTCTTAGGCAAAGGAATGCCTAGTAAGAATGTAGGTAGCTAGGAAGGCAAAGGAAGCTAGAATCAATATACTAACAAGATATATAACAAGCTAGGGTAGTTAGGTATAGAGGTAACCTAGCTAGGTACTACAAAAGAGGTCAAGACAAGATAATAGGTTCTCATTTAGGGCCTTACTAGTACTAGAGAGCTACTAGTAACTAGGGAGACCAAGATACCTTAACATTGTAGGAAAGGAAGTAGGGTAGAAGAAGCTTAGTCAAATGTTGGTTCAAAGTAAGGAAAGGCTAAAAGAAAACCTATAAGGAAACGATATAGATAAGACCTAATGAATAGTACAATAGTACTAAACATCATATAGTACAATGTTAACAAGAGTAAAGACAAGGTATAGAGGAGCTTCCTTTAAGTACTAAACCTAAAAGAACATTACATTATTGCAATCTAGGAGCCCTAGCTTAACCTATATACAAAGAGACTAGCAACTGTTAAAGACCTAAGATACTACCCAATTATCCATAACTAGGGAGCCCTAAGGACATGCATCTACATTAGTAAGAAGATAGCTATAGAAACCTAGTAGGCTATACTATAGGAGGATAGGGACCTAACATTAGTTTAAGTAGAAACATCCCAAGGTACACTCCAAGTCTACTACATATACAACCTACTACTAGACTCAAGGAGCAGTACCTAACTAAAAACCCTAGAAAGAATACCTAGAGTTATCTAGGGGAATACCTACTAAGTCCTACTTAGAGATTTCAACCTCTACCACCCCCTCTAGGGCTTAGACTTTACCCTAGCTTACTACTTCCTAGTAGGAAGGCTAATTAACATATTAAAGAGGGAAGAAATGGAAATAGTTACCCTAAAAGGATTAGTTACTTAGGAGGCAAGAGGAAGCAGTAGCATACTAGACCTATGCTTTGTATTATATTAGATTAAGAATAGGATTACAAGATATAGGGTTAACTAGGAACTAGAAGAATCATTAGACTACTTCCTAGTATAGGTTGAGCTAAATGTCTAGGCTAATTAGGAAAGGGAACTAGAGGAAAAGCTTAACTAGAAAGGGGCCTAATAGGATAGGATTAGGGAGGAACTAGAAAAAGACCCAAAACTAGAGGAACTCTTAACAAAGCACCTACTAAGGCTAGAGGACATTGATAAGGCAGTAGAAGAACTAATAGGAGTCCTAAAACAGGTAGCTAAAAAGCATACCCTAGTAAAGAAACATTTACTATACTAGTAATTATACTAGACTAGTAAGTATATAAGGAAGGTTAAAGTAGTAAGGAAGGCTAGGAGGTAGTAGACATAAACCTATACCTAGGAAGCATAGGACAACTATAATAAGGCTAGCTAGGAAAAGAAGATCTAGATCAAGAAAGACAAGATGCAAGAATAGAGATCTATAATAGGAATAATTACAAAGAAACTAGAGGAGATGTAGAGGATAGCTAAATAGGCAAGGAAACCTAAATAGGAAAAGGACATACTACTACAATTCCCGGATATTAAGGACTAATAAGGACAAATACAGACCACAATGGAAGGGAAAGCAAGAGCCCTAGGCTAACACTTCTTCTATAGAAAAGCATAAGTAGACCTATCGGACATAAAGGAGAAAGAACTAGAGACTTAGCTACTAGATATACTAAGAGACACCTAGGTCAAACCTAAAACTATTGAAAGGATCCTAAAGAAAATACTAGGCAACAAGGCACTAGGAGAAGACAAGATCTACAACAAACTTCTAAAAGTATGCAAGAAGGAGCTAGCCCTAGTACTAGCCAATATCTTTATACAAAGCCTAGTATTAGGACACTACCTAAGACTATTTAGGAAATCCTTAATAGTAGTGCTAAGGAAGCCCTAGAAGGAGGACTATACACAACTCAAAGCCTATAGACTAATAGCCCTACTCAACACAATAGGCAAGGTACTAGAGAAGATTATTACTAAAAGGCTAACAACCTTTATTAAGGAAAGGAACATCCTTCCTAAAGGCTAGATAGGAGGAAGAAAGAAAAGGTTAATACTAATAGCTATGGAACTAATTATAGAACAGATTAAGCATATTTAGTACTATGGTTAAAACTAGGTAGCAACCCTCCTCTCCCTTAATATCTTAGGAGCCTTTAACAATATCTCCTATAAAAGGCTCCTATA
>LFZO01000468.1:0-33087 GCA_001578225.1 Pseudocercospora musae
CGTCATCACGATCCCACTCGGAAGGCGATGGAGACTTTCCCGAATGAGGACGAAACGCAAGGTCGGGACGTCACTGCGGCTGTACAGTACTATTTCATGTTCCACTTTCACGGAATGAAGATGATCCATGTATTGAAGGATTAAAAGTCGGAGGAAAGTAAGCATCAAGTTCGAGATGCTTTGGCCAACGCATATGCACTGTCCATAGCGAAATTTCCCCAGCACGGACTCCGACATCAAATGTTACTAGCACACGGGACGGTTTTTGCTTGTACACATCGAGTGTGCGTGTGCCCTACCGCAATCATTCCGCGATTTTTGTTCTGGCGAGATCGACGATTGTCATCTGCCGGCAGACAGGTCGGTAATATAGGCTCCTACGACGAAACGGATCATAATCCTGTTTCATAGTTCGCCTGTCCAAGGTAGCGCCTGTCCTCGAGTAACGAATTGGCGCAAACTCCACAGCAGTTTGGGCTGGCCGAAAGCAGCATATTTTTGAAAGCGCTTGTCCCTACTGAAGCAAAGGCGTTCAACTTCGGCGATACGGCATGTTCCTTACATGCAGCGGGCCTCCGGATCTGGACTGATTCTCCGGAAGGTGAAGTCGGAATACCTAGTCGATCTTCGAGCTGGTGTGATTGCCCGTGCATCATGCAAGCCATCGTTCGCGTGGATGTAGGCCTTTGTCTACTGCGATCTTCAGCATATAGATCGTGCATACAGGACGGGTTGAGGTTAGTGCTCGGGTATAGTTGTGGTCCTGAGCACTTTTACTCGCGCAAATGATAATGGTAAGCGTTCCTCCAAAGCTCAGTTGCACCCCGGCGGGCTCGGTCGCGAACAAACGGGGTCGGGTAGTCATGCCTGGATCGGAACTCAAAGTAGCTCGCTAGAGCCCATTATTTGAAAGAAGGTGGTGAGAACACTGTCCGGCGCAGTGGTGCTGAAAAGTTGGAGG
The DNA here is from genome assembly GCA_001578225.1 of Pseudocercospora musae. Taxonomy (NCBI): domain Eukaryota; kingdom Fungi; phylum Ascomycota; class Dothideomycetes; order Mycosphaerellales; family Mycosphaerellaceae; genus Pseudocercospora; species Pseudocercospora musae. The sequence continues at coordinate 962 of LFZO01000468.1, forward strand.
CGCCACAAAGTCTGCTAGGTGTGTGGTCTATCGGTCTAACCTGGATGAGCCGGCAAAATGAAAAAGAGTGTGCAGTAGACATGCGCCGCTCCGAAGGTGCAATAAACCAGTCTTTTTTTTTACTTCCGCAACACTCCGCGCATTTATTTCGTGGCTTCACGGTTTCACTGCTGTTAGGTCTAAGATTTGGGTCTACTTAAATGCCACGTGTTGAGACGGCCCGAACTTTCCCTCCTTTCCCATTGAGGTCTGTGGCAGCGACGAAGGAACCAAGGCTTTATGTGCTGCAAAGGTTTCGCGCGCCATGGTAGAGTTTTTCTATACATGTTCCTTGCTGAGTAGCCAAGTGGAGTTGATGCAAGCCAGGAACGCTCGTGTGTTCCACAAGCGGGACGGCGCTTTGGTAGGATTAATAGGCATACGTAGAAGTCTGTACCAATGCATCTGCATAGCTACGTGTGGGTTGCTGGCGTTCTTGAGGATTCAAGATGGTGCGCGAAAGAAGTATATATCGAGAGCTGGCCTGTAGCTGTAGAGATCGCCCAAAGATAGTGTCGTGCGAGTGAGAGAGAGAGACCAACAACGCTTACCGCAAAGTCCGTTCTGCTCCACCACGGCTCTTTCAAATAGGCCAAGAGCTCAACAACCTTGATATGCTTCATGTGACAATCGCATGTGCTTCAGCGCGGGCGCCTCAGGTCACAAGACACACTGCGAGCTCGGAGAGCAATCTTGTAGCCGAGCATGTGAAATGTAAAGACTCTGCTGAGTCAGAGGAGTGGTTAGCCAGACTCATCCTTCATGATGATGAGCACATTCGCAGTGACCAGGGCAAGTTGACTCAATTGCCCTCTTGATGATCATCGGTGGCCTCGAAGCGGGTTCATTGTCAAGTGACGCTCTTGCGCTCGCAAAACTTCCTGCTCGAGCTCTGTATCCCAGCTGTATTGCAATATCTCTGACTTTCTCAATAGATATCGGCTTGTTCGAGTTCCATCCTGTGAGTCACAGTGACAGTTGACGTGGCTTCGGCGTTCATCTTCGCCACTATGCAGCCAAGACTTCTCCAGGGAGAGCTTCGGGCACCTGGGCTGAAACATGACGATGCAAAGGCGCTCTCAGAGCGCCTGTCCGCGTATGAGTCAACGGAGAGGCCACTTGGTAAATGCTGCAACGTCCTCGGCTGGCTTCGAGGCAAGAGCATCGACTTTGATCCTGGTTGTATAGTGCGGAGCATCGAAACTTCTCGAAGAGACAAGCATGGACCGATGGCATTTTCTTCCTGATGGGAGCCGAGGATCGTGATAGCGCATGATGGTGTGGTCCACGTAGTTGCAACAGGGTAGCGAGAGTTGATATGAGCGACCAACAGGAGGAAAATTTGTCCCTTGAGGTGGCACTGCTGGCTAGGTCGCAAGTATCGGCACAGTACTCCAGTGAGCGTCGGGAAATGCGTTTGCTGCCAGTCAAGTGGAGCTAGCTCATGTGAAGATCAGCCTCAACCACTTTACCGCCGTCGACGCCTCGCTGCACTCTGTCAAACAGAATCGAGAGTCCATCAACCCGGTTCACCATGTGGTTGTTTTCAAGTGTGCAGAGAACGACCAGGGGCCCCGGTAGTTATGCTTAGCATTGACCTCTTCCGGGCTTCGCAGCCTGGGAAACGAAGGCAAATTCTAGTAGATTCGCAGGCTTACACGAGCATCGCATGTTAGATTGTGGCGGTGCGTGATAACACTGCATGCCAGCAGTTGTTGGCAGCTGGCAGACACATTTTGATCGCTTAAGATAGAGCGTTCTAGACCTCTCCACCACATGCCGAAGCTGAACAAGCTACTGTTACTTCTGCACAACTTCCGTCATAGCAAGATCGACGTTCTCTGCTCCCAGGCACTTCGGACCTTCCAGCTTATGCCGATACTAAGCTGGCATGCGATAAGCATTCCGGTACAAGTCAGCATTTTGCACGTGACTAGTGCCTGAAAAGTCCTTGGCTTGGCTGAGGTGAGAATGATGATGTATGGTGTTCTTTGAAACCTAAAACCCAAATGTTGGGCCCAAGTCTGGCTCGTCGAAAGTCAATGCCAGACCGCCAAGCAAATGCATTGGCAACATTGCCTTACACAAGAGATTGTGACATACTAGCCAGCGTCGGCTCATCTTCAGGCCCATTTGCAGACACCACCGAGCCCAAAGCCATACTTGGCCGAATGTGGAAAAGCAATGGCGCATTGCCGTTTTCTAGAAGGAAAAGCTTGACGTGGACTTGTCGTCTTGTGGGTGCAGCGTCAGCAGAGCGACTGTACGAGCACAAGCAGTGACGGAAGCGCACGTCCACGCGGCATAGTCCTTCTTGGTCCTGCTGGGCATGCCAGGATAGCTGTTTCACGTGCACTGCCGAGCAGAGGTGGCGATACCAGTAGGTTCGACTATGTTTCCAACGCATCCTGCATGTTCTTCTCGCAGCAACATTAGTAAAGACCGGTCGGAAGTGCAGAATCCGAAAGTTGAAGTCAGACGAGAGGGAGTCGGCTATTGCAGACCGTAGCCTCGGCGTCAACGAGTGCCAAGGACAGATATGCTCGTCTGCTTGATGGGGCATTCCACATGCAAACAGGCTCGGCTGCCGGATGATCAGCAGCAGTGTAGAAATATGTTCACTTCTCAGTGGTTCATCAGAAGCATCCCGTCACTATGATGCTGACGTGGGCACGTTAGAACAAGCTTTCCCACCTGGACCTCGTGTTCGGAGTGTGGCAGTTCAGTGACAGTCGAGTGTGGCGTAACTATCAGACTGTTCCCCTGGCTGATGGGTGCACGACTCCACGGGGTGCTGGCTGTGATTTGGGGCGGAAGTCATTGCTGCACCATCATCGCCCCGCGAGCGTCCCTTCGACCGGCTCGGATATTTCTGGCTCGGGTTCGCGGCGATAAGCTTGGCCCTCCGCTCCATTGCAATGACACTTGTGCACAATATCATCCTTTCACGAGCCGCGTGCCGTGGCAGCCGAGATTCAGAATTAAGCTCGACTCAGGGTCTTCTGCAACTACCGCTGACCAGGCTATCCGTTGCGCTTGTGAATCCTCCTGATGCTAAGCTTCTGGGCATCGAACCCGTCAGAGCCTGTACACTGCATGCTGCATGCCCAGCGTACTGCGATGCCTCTCGAGGCTACCGTTGACCTTGAACGCATTGTGCATTGTGCAGATCCCCGAGCCCTGTCATGCTTGGCCTGCACAGCTACTGTCAGTGTGGCGGCCACGATAGAAGGGACAAGTATGGCGCAGGCCCAGCAAAGGTGCACCACATCCCACATAGAGGCCATTACTAGCCTCGCATCTACCACCGAACTTTCCAGTATCGTAAGCAGTGGCACAGTTCCTGCCTGCTGGTTTCCTTTCCCATGAACTTACCTTGAACTACACATCAACGACTGCTGTTGAACAGCGACCACCGTCGTCAATTTTCAATTTCCTTGATGCCTCCGCGACCCATACGACCGAAGAACGATCCGGGTGCGCCCGAAGGCAGCGACACTCCGGGCGACAGCAAGGGTGGGAAGAGGAAAGCCGTTTCCTCTGCTTGCATTCCTTGCAGGAAGCGCAAGAGCAAGGTGAGGAGTCTGCGCCAGCAGACACTACAGTACTGGTACATTGAAAACTCTCGCTGACCTCGGTACCAGTGCGACGGCCAACTCCCATCCTGCTCAACTTGCGTTGCTGTCTACCGCACGGAATGCACCTATGATGCGGACAGCGACCATCGACGAAAAGGTGCACTGAAGCGGGACATACAGTCACTGCAGCAACAGAACGATGCGCTGGACGTCATCGTTGCCTCACTACGCACTCTTCCCGAAGCCGAATCGATAGCACTGCTCCATAGCTTGCGAGGCCATGTCAACCCAGATGCACTCGCCGAGCAACTACGGAGCAATGTGCGACTGCCTCCAAATTATGCCCCGCAGACGCTGGAGGCAGACTTTGCCCAGCAGATCACCACGCCCACGAGCGCTACTTTCGACAACACCACGTTTACCCCTTCTCTATCGAGGAACGATTCCGGCGAGGACAGTGTCCCGTATCCATCTTCGGTCAGCTCGGAGCAAAGCACTCCATGGTTCGGCAAACCTCAGGATGCAGAGTTTGTAGAGCATCTCTTATCTCTCTATCAATGCTGGGTGCATCCTTTCTACGCTTTTGTATCTTGGGACCATTTCTTGCATGACATGGGACGCGGCAGGACCGATTATTGCACTTCCCTGCTCGTGAATGCCATGCTATCTTTTGCTTGTCACTACTCAGATCGCCCGCTCGCAAGGGCGGATCCCACCAATGCAGAGACTGCGGGCGACCATTTCTACGCGGAAGCCAAGCGAATATTGGATTCGATCGACCGACCTTCTCTGACTACAGTCCAAGCTCTTGGAATTATGAGTTTACGTGAGACGTCTGCTGGCCGAGACTCGAACGGCTATCAATTGGCGGGTCGATGTGTGCGCATGGCCATCGAGCTTGGATTGCATCTTTCTGTGGTGAAAAACGGTATGCGGTCGACCGAGGGCGAGATTCAGAAAGTTACGTTTTGGGCCGTGTTCAATCTGGAAACGTAAGTTTCACGCCCGCCAGTGCGCAGTCATGCCGGAACGGACCTACGAGCAAATTTCTAACAGCTTACAGTCTTTGTGCGGTTGGATTTGGACGGCTTTCTCAGCTTCCACGGGCAGCTGCAGACATCGAGACGCCCTCAGCGAACTCCAGAACCGAGACAAAGACGTGGCGGCCGTATGAAGACACAAACTTCTCATTGAGCCCAAGCGCCGAGCAGCCAGCCAGAACCATGCTCTTCAAGGATCGATTCAGCAAGCTGTCTGAACTGGCTAGCGATATGGTCAACACTTTTTACGCACCAAGAGAACGCTTCACGAGCCGGAAACTCGCTGCAACCCATGCCCAATACCAAGCGTGGTACCAGAATTTGCCGGATGTGTTTCGCCTTGAAAATACATCCTTACCACATGTGCTCGTGCTGCACATGTATTACTATGGCTGTGTTCTCCAGTAAGCTCTTCCAGACTTGTTGATCCCCCAAGCGCTGACGTTAGCAGTCTTTTCCGACCGTATATCAAGCTCGACTTGAGTGCAGCAAACCTTTTCCCACACGATACGTGTACATTCTGCGCCAATGAGATCTCCAAGCTGATGAGTGCTCTTCGAGCCTTGTATGGCCTTCGACGGGTGTGTCTGGCGGTCACCAGCCAACTGCTCTCAGCAAGTACCATCCACTTGCTCAATCTTCCCTCCGAATCTGCCGCAACGAATCTTAGTCAAGGACTACACGATCTGGAGGCAATGTCCACTAACCACCGCTTCGCTGCTCGCGCAGTGGACATCATCCGATCACTTTCTAGCAAATGGAATATTGCCTTGCCAGAAGGTGCGGCTGCTGTTGCAGCATATCGACTAGGCGTTCAGAGAGACGTGGCATCCCCGCCTCCGTCTACATTCTATGCTGCGTCGATACCGCGAAAACAATCATCCGAGGGTCGCAACCGATCAAACGACTCCAGCATGCACGAGTCTCCTTTCTCGCCGCCTACTCAGCATGCGCATCAACAAGTTCAGAACCAGCAACGCGCACCGACATCGGTACCTACATTTTACAGCGATCCACAGACGCAGCTGGATGCGAGTCAAGCACAAACGGCTTTCTGGACTCCATTTCCCACGCAAGTCATGCCGATTGCGCAACACGATCTGGGCCCGGAAATGCTGGACATGTCCCAATTCGGTGGCCATCAGGCGTGGCCTTCGTTTGGAGCCGCCCCGCCCACAGGACACACGCCTTATAGGCACCAATCAGACCCAGGCCACGTTGACGAAAGTATGAGCGGAATGGAGAATTGGGCATGGCAATGACCGTTCATGATGGGCACCACAGCACGACAGGATCGGAGTTCCTCATTATGATTGAGTATATGATACGATACAAGCAAGTGCCTTGGAGGGTGGGCATTTTCTTCGATGCGTTCGTTCTAGACGGACCGACCGACCGACTAGTTTTTTCCCCGATACCACTCCGCGGAGTAGTGATTGTACATAAACATAGACGGGATTATAGGAAAATCGATCGAGCTACGAGTATTTTTACGAGTACTACTAATAAGGGTATACTACTCTATAATAGTACGAGGGGTATTAGGTCTAGTAGTAGAAACGTACTACTAGTAGAAAGCAAAACTTAGTACGAAGCTATATATCTAGTAAGTATTATTATATATAAGTTAGTATAATTCTATAAATATAGATATTATAAAAAAAGAAATATTTTTTTAAAAAAAATTTAAGAAGAAGAAGATAAAGAATAATAAAGAATTTCTTCTATTTTAGATTTTAAATTCAAATTTGTTCTTTCTTTTCTAGATTCTACTAGTATTCTTATTACTAATACTACTATTTTTATAGTTAAAAGAAAAAGAAGAAGAAGAAGATTTAAAGGATTTTCTTACTACTATAAAGATAGTAGATACTAGTAGTAGTAGTAGATTTTTTATCTTTTTATCTTTTCTATATACTATCTACTATATAACTTAGACTTGGTATATAGAATAATAGTAGTAGTAGTAGTAGAATCTTATAACTTCGACTCCGACTTTACGTCTACTACTATCCGTAAAATTCGAGCGTGAGTCTATGAGTTGCAGTCCGAGAAGGGGAGGAATGTTGGCGCAGGCGTTAGCGTGGCATAATGATGCATATGAGTTGAGGTCTTCAACATATCGCGTACATTATTGCTCTGTCGATGCTGCTACCTTGTCACATAAATCATGCCTTCGATGCCATACCCACCCCTTGGAATATATACTCCGGCGTTACTACCGGAGAGCAGTGGTCGACTAATCTCATCTGACGCCGGTTCTATCGTTCAAACATGGTATCCTTCTCAACTCCAGATCCTGTGCTCTTTATGCTTGCAGCAGAGCTCTTCTGTCCCGTCGGACTAGTCACCATCGGCTGATCAAGTAAGCTGCCGTCTGGCGCCTTGCCGTTACTACCAGCTGTTCCGCCTCCAGTTCCAGCATCTGCTTCCGCCGTGTCGAGTAGGTCCCCAGCATGCTCTTCGCCCTCGTCATCTTCGTCATCTTCCGTACCTCGAGTCGTAGCACCACGATCAAGCTCTTTCTGAGCCTCGTCCATTCGTCTCCTGACTTCTTGAGCGACGCGCATACCGTCAGTAACAATGTTGTCCAGCATACCCTTGAGACCCTTGCCTGGTGCCATAACGCCGGCACCGGGCCCGCCAAGTGAGGGCGATAGCGAGGGAATAGGTGATGCACCTGCGCTGGTCGAGCCAGACAAGAAGCTAGGCGATGTGAGGGTGCTTGATGGCAGTGGTGCATCAGCGAGATGGAATGAGTTCGCAAAGCCGGAATCAAAGAATGACTCCAACGTCTCGTCCGCGAGGACAAGCATTCGGAAGGTAGGTAGAGTGATGTGGACCGGACTGCTGGGATCCAAGGCGGCGTTCGCTTCGGCATTCTTCGTTGATGTTTGTCCAAAAGAATTATGGCTGGGCCTTGCGAGCAGCGAGTTCTCTTTGGCGTCGTATGGTGTGCTGTCGTCGTCAAGTGGATTCTCGTCGGCCCGCAGCGATTTCTTCTCGTCGAGATCGAGCAAATCACCGTCTACGTCTTGTGAAATGTTTAACTCGCCAAGCTTCTCAGCAGCGGCGCTTGCATCTGTCTCCCCCTGCCGTGATGGGTGGTCAGGATCGGCGTACTCAAAACATCGTCGGATGAAAGCCGAAACAGCAGAAAGAAACTGCTCATCCTTGGAGATAGGCAGGCCATCGGGTCCGTTCGCGGGCTGCTCATTCTGTGAGGAGTTGCTGCCGTGCACACCTCTTCGCGAGAGGAAAAGCAATGCTTCTGATATCCTCAGGATGCCCTCTCGGTCGACCTTGCCATCGTTGTCGTCGTCATACAGCTCGAAGAAGTACGAGATGTTGGACATGATATCGCGGTTGCCTTTGATTGGTGCAAGACCAACTACCACGTTCTGCAAGGTCAAAGTGCCATTGCGATCTGCATCCCACTTGCCGAACAAACGCTGCATGAAATCGTGGTCCGCAGGCTCGGGCCCGTTTCCCCATGGCGACATATTGACCGCTCTGCCTCGCAGCGTGTTGCTGAAATACCCATTTGATTTGTCCTCTTTCAAAGGCGAGCTTGGTGAGTCGGTGACTGCCCATTTGGATATGCCGGCAAGGAACTCTCTGAAGGCATCATAGTCCATGAGCGTAGCACTGGCCCCAAGTGCGACTCGCCCTAACTCTGGTACGTTCCCAGGCACGCCCGTGACTATCTCACTCGCGCGTTGTCTCGCAAGCTTGGCTCGACGATCCGTCTCAGCTTGTATCATCTGTGCTCGATGCTGCCTCTGATAGAGGATAGCGTAAAATCGATCATACAGGAAGCCGAGGTCGTTGGTCGACAGTTTCTTGCTTTCGGGTCCTAGGTTACGGATTGATGTACGCTTCGCGAAAGACTCGATATTCTCAATGACAGCTGCCTTGTGTTTCGCACGCTGCTCGGAGATTGTGTGTTGCGTGATACCCTCAAATTCCTTGAATGCCACGACCATTAGAGCTTGGAAGTTGGTGATAGCACGGTGCTTCGGGTTTTCTGACGTAGGGTGTGCCGATTCTCCCAATCTGGCAAAATAAGATTTGAGGACTGAAATGAAAGTGCCTATACGCGTATCAGCAATGGTCGCTCGGGACGAGGTTGCGGATGAAGTCGCTAATATTGACGTGACGTTCGCGCCGGCCTCTTCGTCACGCGTTGTTACAAATCGTGATTGTTACTCACCATCGTCCGTCGCATCTAGTAGTTCCTCGCCATTGATTCGAAGAATAGCCAGGCCGACCTGAAAGAGCACTTTCGGGCCCTCCAAGAAGAATACATCCAGTACACGGAAAGCAAATATTAAGGGCATGCTGTTGATGTAAAGCGACAAGAACCAGGGTAAAGAGACAACCGACAGCTGAACGTCGTTCTTAACCAAATGTTCCCAGATGATAGGCATGGTCTTTTCAACAAGACTCTCAAACACCTTCTGGTCGAGCAATGTGCCGTACATGGTCGTTGAGTAATAGCCCGGCAATAATCGGTCGCAGAGTATAGAAAGAAGGTAGAAAGCCTGAGTTTCGGAGAGGTATCTGAGAAGCACTTACATTAGCTTTGCTCTTCTTCAGTGATCGTGGGACTGGACTCACATCAATAATGCTGCCACCACAATATTCATGGCTTGGCAGTATCCGACTTCCTGATTCGTCCAACTGTAAGCTGTGAGTACTCTTCGAAGGCGGCCGATGCCTTCATCACTCTGGAAGCCAGCGTATTCCGGCAGACTTCGATTGAGATCTTTCTCAATCTCGTCAATGGCCAACGAGCCTTCGCCCTCGTGCTTGGCCAGCGTCTCTTGATAGAGCTTGGGCTTCTGTAATCGCAGATAGAATGAGCCCGAAGTAAGCTCCCAGATCTCACCTCTTAGCAAGTTGGGAAGGCCGACCCTGATCAACCGGTGAAAGTCGGGTTGTCGTACGAGCGTGGTGTTCCTTCCGTTTTCTTTCAGATATTCGTGCCACAGCCTCATTTTACTACGATCTCTGAGCTTTCGCACATTGCCCGGATATTTGAAAATGCTTCCGAGACCTGTGTCGGGCGGAGACCTTGGAGTTCCATCGGGCTTCGTGGCCGTCGGCTCAGCTTCGAAATCATCGTACAAGAAGTATTCCGAGTAGCACTCATGCGCGACTGTCCGCATATTGTCAACCTCTTTGATTCCCTGTCTCAGCCCTCTCTTGAGCCCATCACAGAAACGCTCGCATTGCTGCCGGCTGCCCTCCAGCTGGACGGTAAGCTTTGGTGGGGCAGGTGCGCCTGGCTTGTCTTCACTTCCTGGATCGAAGCCGTTCCACGTCGTTATCGAGAGCGCAAACATATAGCTCTGGGTGTGTAGTCGCTCGACCCTTCGCACAGCACATAGGGGCAGGGTGAAGCCATTGCCGGCTGGGCCTGTGCCATGGGTTCTGCCAGTAAACGCGCTGCTAGCGCTTGTACTTGCCGTGTTGATGAATGATGTGTTGACCGTGGAGAAGCAGAGGAATTGCTCGCTCAAATGTAGCTGTCCGACATAGTGAGTGCCTCGTTCGCGATCCCAATTGCTCTTATCCCAGTTGCCCGCCTGTCCCTTAGATACGCTTGCTTTGCGCTTCGTCGGTAGCGTCAGCTCGGCCGTGATCTCGTACAGAGGATTCTGACTGTCTGGTAGGCGGAATTGGTGGCGAAAGAGCTGTGCTTTCGACGGTCTCCCAGAACTTGAGCCCAAAGGCCCAGGCAATACAGCGGGATCTATGAGCTGTTGGGCCTTCTGCACGAGGTTCTGTAGGAACATATTGGGCGGGACGTGGCTCGCACAGACTTCATGTCGAGACCAAAAGGCTGATATCTATGTCATGGTGCTGAGCAGGGCGAGGTGTCGTTCTTGCTGAAACTTGGTATGCTGTCCCTCTGTAAACGAAGTGAGAGAGCTATCGTGAAACCCTCAGGCATGCAGGTCTTGGCATTGTCGATGGATGCAACACGGCTGACTGCGGATCAGAGCATTCGTCATCCTCTACTTCGACCTCTACGATGTTGCTAGAGCTCCATCTTGGTTTTGGCCCCAACAGATTTTCATGCCTCAATAGTGCAGTCGCTCCAGAACCGATCCAGGTGGCTCGAGGACAGCGAGGGGGGAATGCTCTCAACAGCAGCTTTGTTTGCCCGAGGGCTACCAAGGCCTTCATTTGACGAGCTTATGCGGCAGACTATGAACAAACGCACAATGCACTGAAGATTAGAAGTCGCGGGAGCATTGCTAGGTATCTCGTTGCATAGTATACACCACATTCGAGCCCATTTCCTGCAGCTCGCCTGCACTCTAATCATGCTATTAGATTCGAATCGATCAATACCGACTACACATGGCCGCCGCAGTGTTAGGCACAAGCCCACTCTCCATCCTCGTCCCCATCGCCGCCGAAGTCCCGTCAAAGCCGTTCTACACCTTGCTGCGTCCGGTGTGCAGAGTTCTGTTGTTTCGGCGGCGTAAGAAGACGATTGTCGTCCACACAGCCGTAATGAACCACAACAGCATATTCACAAGGTCCACCCACACCGCGCTCTTCATTCGCTGTTGGCCATGCTGTTCGGGTGTAGGATCGGCTGGGATGTAGATTTTGCCGAAGAGGCCGAAGAGAGCTGTCCAGAGGATGAACAGAATCCAGTCCCACCAGAAGGTGAACTCGCCGGGAATGAATCTCAGGACGCCGTAGATCTAGTAAAGCACGCAGGTTAGCAAATGCTCCGAGGATTGTTGACACTTCACAAGCTTCCTCCGCGATGCGAGAAGCAGGGCCTATATGCTCGACGGAAGTCTCAACTTACCAGAACCGTCACTGCTGCCATGCCAGCTACGACCTCCGCGAACACCCACTTGCCATCCGCAGCGACGCCTGCCTGATTGCCATGGTGAAGATCTGTTCCGTACAGGCCGGCAACGGTAATAGCGAGGACGAATTGCAGGAAGCGTAGGATAAGACGTATAATGCCGCCGATAAGGCCACCCGAGCCGTCGCGGTCCACGACTTTGTCGAGAACACCCATTGTTGGAAGTATGCGCTGGAACACTGCTCAGGTATATGCGCGGGCGCGTAGGGAGATGGTCTGTCGAAGTTGCGGTACTTTCTTGGTTTGGATCGGCGTTGCGCTATTAGAGATTATCAGAGCAAGTGTGCCAGACACTCGCGATTGCAGTAGAAGTACAGATATGGGCCAAGGGAAGTCGTGATGGTGACCTTGTGACCGCAGAGTGAGGCGAGGCGTACCTTGTACTATATCGTTATTGCTGCGAATCGATCAGGCCCCCTGGTGTCGCGGCCTTGTGGAACAATGCCCACTCCTCGGCGCCTGTTCCCAGCGTGTCGCTGTGAAGATAGTATGCTATTCTCAAAAATGGCCCAGTCTTTCGATCTTTGTCGCAAATCATTAAACTTCCAACTTGCTTTGGCAGATTAGCCGCTACGTCAGATGTCCGAGCTTCAGATGGCAAGCGCGGCAGGGATGTTATTGGCTGTGCTGTGATTTGGGGCGCTTGGAGGTATGCCAAGACATGCACCCTGAGGCTGACACGGACATGGTCTGCTTCGAAACATGCGTCAAGACTGGGTTGTCTGGCTGTCACCGGGACTCTCACGACGACTTGGCGCTGGACTCGTTTGCCATGCCCCTTGCACTGTGACCAGCATGCGTATACGGTTTGGAATGTCGACGTTTGCGATACAGTTGTCTTATGCGATGGCATGAGCAGTATCCAGGTTCTGTACCAATAGATACCATCGCCACAAGGATACCTACCTTCCTGCGGGTGGATGATTGTACTGCGGCATCTTCGTCGGTCTGAGCGCAGACCTTTATTTGGGTATCGTTGTCAAAGAGGCATGTAGTAAGTGGGACTCATAAGAAAAGGATTCTGAAGCTGCGCCGAGGCGTACGACAGTCAAGATCGAGTACAAGGCATATGTGCTCATCCATTGGTTGCGGAAAGATAGTACTTTGAGCCTTGCACGTGGTCTAAAGGTTGGTGGCAAGCCCGACCCAGAAACATCTTTGACCAGAAAAGCACTCGCAGTGTAGCGAGTGGAGGGCCGGAAGGAGGCCGCATGAGGTACAGCCTTGTCCACGTGCCGTAAGGCGAACTGTGTTGCTCCGATATTGCTGGCGAATCAGCGCTGGAGGATGTAATCGGCCAGATGCGGCCTCAGCTGCGAGCTATTTGCGAAGTGGTGGGCGTTCAGCCTAGCAGCCAGTGTATGAAAGAGGATTGAGATTTCAATGTCATCGCTCTTGGTGAGGAAGATGTTTCTTCTGACCGCCAAGACGGGACCGGCGCGGAATTACTTTTAGCCGACTGCCGAAAAGCTTCAGGCAATTTTTGATCTCGTCATCAGGACTTCGACACCTCATCAATTACTCCAATCAACTATGAAACGGAAGGCAGAGGATACGGCCGCAACTGACGCCAATGTGAATGGCAAAAAGCAGGCCACAGACGGTATTGGAATCCGACGTCGCTTCCGAGAAGGACTTTTCGACCAAGACGTTGTGAAAGGCTATGCAGATGCGTATGCAAAGTCGAAGCCGTATCTCCATACCGTGGTCTCTGATCTTATCAACGACGACTTGCTGCGCTCTGTTCGAAACGAGATCCAGGAGAATATACACTTCACCCCCAAGGAAACTGATATTTACAAGATACATCAATCTGGAGACTTGGCAAATCTTGACGGTCTACCTGCATCAGCGCTGGAGAAGCTGCCATCACTGTTGAAGCTGCGAGACGCATTGTACGGCGAAGATTTCCGAACATGGGTGTCTTCGGTTTCTGCTTCTGGCCCGCTATCCGGAAAGAAGACGGATATGGCTGTCAATGTCTATGTGCCCGGATGCCACTTGCTCTGCCACGACGATGTCATTGGCACCAGACGAGTGAGCTACATTCTCTATCTCACGAACCCCGACAAGCCATGGAGAGCAGAGTGGGGTGGCGCTCTTCGACTGTACCCAACTCATGAGGTCAAGGGCAACGATGGCAAGGCATATAAATTGCCAAGATCCGATTGGAGCAAAGTCATTCCTCCAGCATGGAATCAGCTTTCGTTCTTCACCGTACAACCCGGCGAGAGCTTTCATGATGTTGAAGAAGTGTACAAGCGCAGCGCTGGAGAGGACGTGGATGATGGTGAACGTGTGCGCATGGCGATCAGCGGTTGGTTCCACATTCCTCAGGAGGGAGAAGATGGCTTCGAACCTGGATTAGAGGAGAAGCTCGCGGAGAGAAGCTCTTTGCAGCAGCTTCAGGGCAAGGCAGACGAGTTCGACGAGCCTCAGCACTACTGGTCGTCTCCCCATGAGGCATCAAACGCAAACGAAAGTGACGATGAAGAGGTTGAGCTCACCGAGGACGATCTGCAGTTCCTGATCACTTACATGACTCCGAACTACTTGACGCCAGACACTGTGGATGAGCTGAATGAGATTTTCACGGAAGAGTCGATGCTGCAGCTCACTAACTTCCTTAGCGAGAAGTTCTCGAAGATTCTGAAAGAGTCACTGGACGGCTCTGGCCCACACGAACTGGCATGGGCAACATCCCGCCCGCCACACAAACACCGCTATCAGTATCTGCATGCTCATGAGCCATCTGGATCGAGTGATGCTTTGCCACCTTTGCGCAAGGTACTTGATGTTCTCCTCCCAAGCTTGGCCTTCCGCAAATGGCTCGCGCTGGTCACTGGTCTGACTCTTCAACGAAGCGCAGTCCTTGCCAGACGGTTCCGCAAGAGTCTAGACTACCAGCTCGCGCAAGCCTACGAAGGAGAAATTCCACAGCTGGAGTACACCTTGTGCCTTACGCCCACCAAAGGCTGGGGTGCTGATGAGGCTGATGAAGCTGAGAATGGAGAGAACGGCCATGCTGAAAAGGCAGAGACAGAAGAAGAAGACAACGCTGGTGGCTACGAACTATATATGGCTGGCGACGATCCAGATGATGAAGAAGGTTCTGACGATGGCACGACCATCCCGGCGAATGTCCACTCCCAGACAGGTGCAGGCCAGCGTCGCTCTGCCAAGAAGAAGAAGAAGGCAGATCCAGCTGTATACCAAGCCGCAGGCGATGATGAGGACGATGGGATCCTGTTCAGCAATCCTGCAAGTTGGAACACTCTCAGCCTGGTGCTCAGAGACAAAGGTACTTTGAAATTCGTCAAGTACGTCTCACAGTCTGCACCTGGAGACAGAATCGATATCACTGGTTGTATCGAGGTGGAGCCGGACGAGGATGACGACGAGGACTGAGTCAATGCCGTAATTCGAGCACTACACACGAGAAATAAGGTCGCAGCTCGAGCTCAAGCCCCGAAGAACTGCCGCCCCACAATTCACACCACTTTTTTCCTTGCACCATTTCAGCCTTTCAAGGATCCAAATCCTTTCTCTGTACCATTTGACGCAGCCTCCGAAAGCCCGGTTGCTCTGCACTCCTCATTACGCATGCAGTTCAAAATGGCAAACGATGCACCTTCAGGCCCACCAACCCCACTGACCAATGCCGAGCTGGACGCAATGCCTACCGAGATGCAGCTAGAGACACTACTGAAACTATTTGTTGGCGCAGTCAATCAACGAGACCTTGATCCCAATCTTCTGGTTTGG
This sequence comes from Pseudocercospora musae, assembly GCA_001578225.1. Lineage (NCBI taxonomy): Eukaryota > Fungi > Ascomycota > Dothideomycetes > Mycosphaerellales > Mycosphaerellaceae > Pseudocercospora > Pseudocercospora musae. Next base: position 16,282 of record LFZO01000468.1, read on the forward strand.
ACACGTGTCAGCGAGGACTTTGTTGGAAGGATAGATCCGAGACTGCTGTCGTCGAATGGACTTGGAGGTCTTCGCGAGATGTATCTGGAGGCTTTCAAGGAGAATCCGCGAATGAAGATTGACCTAACGGAACTTGTGCCTTGTGCCAATGAGAAGAGAGGCACTGCTACAGTATTCTGGACTGGCAAAGCCGAAGGCTTTTACCATGATGTGATTATCTGGAGTACTGGTACCGTTGGGTTTAAGCGAATGGAAGGGCAATGGTTCATCACGGCTTTTGAAGGAGCAAGAGGATTGAAAGATCTGGCATCATAGACGGACTTCAGAGACTGATCTGACTGGAGGTGAATATCGTGCAGACAGCAGGGTCACCGCTTTTGTCCTCACACTCCAAGAAGCCCTTCCAAGTCCATGTCGATTCTCTGAATGGCTCTTTAAAACGCTTGGCCCTCAACCGTACAGAAATGTCAGCTCTCCGTCGTCTCCGACACAAACATCCTCGACCGAGATCTCGGTATGCCTCCAGATCAGGTCTCATAGCATACACGGTACAACCTCCAGTGCCACATTCTGGGCAGTACACCATCATGCTTCGGCGGAAGACCATATCCTTGATGGCCACCTCATTCTGGCACTTCTCACAACAGCAGATGTGCCATTTCAGACGACATCCTGACTTTCGACAATCGTGGCCACTTGGTGTCGGATTCGGCATCGTCTTTCTGAGGTCTGACGCAAATTCTTCGATCTCCACCGCAACAGCACGCAGATGACGGAAGTCAAACATCTCACTGGGTTTCAGCCAGACCTCAGACCCGAGGATCTTGTCTGCATATGGTGCGCATGCTTCCATGATCGAGGATCCCAGCACTCCGAGAGGACCAGCACTTCCATAGACCTCGCGAATGCGCACGACATAGTTCGACCGCAAGATCTCCTCTTGTGCCAGTTTGATAAACTTGCGTGCGGCGACACGAGCAAGTCCGTCAATTTGTAGATCGCAGGCAGCCTGTAAGACGTATGCATTGAAAAGCACCGGAGAGGACTCCTCTACGATCTCGAAGTCCGCATCGTCATAATCGTTTTCGTCGTAATCACCGAGGAGGAGATAGCGGACGACGGCATCCACGGCGCTGGGAACTTGATGTTGCCTGAATTTGATGGTGCCTACGCCGCCGCTGACCTCGCGAAGCTTGGCAAGCAGACTCGAGTTGGCGCACAGCCACGCTTTGTTGACATATCATGCCTTGCCGCCACACTGCAGCTTGAAGCCAGCCCATCTGCGGTCGGAGAGAAAGCTGAATCATGTTAGCGATGGAAGAAACAGAGGTGGGTTGCTTACCTGAAGGCTGCCTGTGCCAGGAAGTCGCGAGAACTCGCTGGCAAGCTGGCAAGCTCCAGATCGCCGCTTCTCGCAGCGCCCGCGACATCGTCTAGGTATGCAGACATGCTGCGTAGTGTATGGATCGTGGACGAGGAACCGCACGTCGTCTGTCAGCCAGTAGTCTAGAAACGGTGGTGCGCGACCAGGGCCGACCCGAGCATATGAAGCCGCTAGCTGCGGCAGAGATGAAGAAGCTGCTCATACTCGCCAAACACTGCTTTCATATGCACAGCGCTGTCGAGTCGACTGTTAGGATATCGTTCAATGAGAAGTTCCGTGAGCAGCGGTCTATGGCGCCAGAAAGAGCTCAGCCTTTCAGAACCTCGTGCCTGCCTTGGAATATCCCAGGTGAAGTCGAATCGTTTTGGACCCTGCATGTGAAGTTCTTGGCTTTTCAAACGGCCGTGACCAGAAATTTCGCCCTAGCCCACAAAACTCTTCCACCTCCCACCCCCATCTTCTCTCCTCAATATCACACACAAATCTAGTGGCCTCTCATTTCCTCCTCCGTCATCACCACGCCGCCCTCCCATCGCCATCGTGATCCCTCTCAGGTAGAGGCACTTTGGTAATGGCACAGTACTCCGAGTAAGACTGGCAGGTTCAGATCCCAAACGAGTAGGACTTAGCACCTCGACGGACCAGCAGCTTGTTTTGGCTCGCTCGTTTGGAATCATCGGATGTGGGTGCGGTTCGAGACTGGAGTACAAGTACCTCGACGTACTCGCGGCGAGGATAGATTCCGGAGTAAGGACTCGTAATGAGCACCTCTGATCGGTTATCTGGATCGCTAAGCGTCTGCGCTCGGAGAGAACGGAAAAGGGAACTTGGGCGAAGCGACACCGACGAAAAACGCCACGGGCAACCAGGGCCGCGGCGATAAGCGGTACGTGTGCTCCCTCCTCTCGATACTGACTCTTCTCTTAGGCCATCAGCTGTCTGGCACATGCGTTTGCTGGTCACTGGAGGCCACCCGTCCGAAACATCCCAAGTCGCAAGCTGCCACAACCAACATCAGTAAAGCGCCTGTCCTCTCTTCCTCAAGGTGTAACGAACTCTAACCGGCCGCGCGAGGGAAAAGCCAGCACAACGACGAAGCAGCGGCCAGCGAAGAGTATGTATCATCCCTCCTCCTGGTAATTCTGACTCTTCTTTTAGGCCATCAGCTGTCTGGCACAGGCGTGTGCTGGTCACTGGAGGCCACCTACTGAAGATCGCAACTCGAGTCGCGCCACCGTCAACATCGCGCCGGACTTCGGTCGGCGTGTGCTGGGCGCGGTGAACGAGCGAAGATGTTCGCACTGTCACCCTAGCCTGCGGTAGATTCATACCGACCATGTTGTCCTGTAACGGCTGGAGTGGGAGGGCACTTTCACCGGCCGCTTCAAACTGCTGCAGCGCTGCCTCTCATGCGTATTGATATTATGTCTTCAAGCATAAATGGCCAACGGTCAGGCACTGGTAATCCCCGATGCCATGGAGGAGACGATTGAGAAAGGCATTGAGGGTTCTGCAGTGGCCATCTTGAACCAAAAGATTTGTAGCTCTCGTCGACGACGGAGCGCCCTCGGTTCGAATGCAGTGACTGTAGTACCAACCTCTCTCCTGTGCTCTATGGCATGCTCTAACGCCCGAACGCCTCGCTAATTCACATTTTCACCTAAGGCATTAATTTTCTCAATCCTGAACCATACTCGTATCCCCCTCGCCAAACACATCCTCCATCCTCCCCGCCCCTTCCTCATCCTCATCTAGCCCACCCATCCTCTCATCCTCATCCTTCCTCTGACTCGCACTCCTACTCATGACCGGTGCCTCCACATCCTCATCACTCTCCCACTCATCCTTCAAACCCCAACCCACACCCGTCAAACAATACTTCTCCGGCGGCAACTGCACACCATAACTCCTCTCAACTGTCGGTAATTGTATCCGATTTCTCTCCGCAGCTTGCTCCATCATGTACTCTTTCGGCAACGGACCAACGAAGGTATGACCATGACGACTCGCGATTGCACCTCTGAGTGCCGACATTGTGATATTGTTCATGTCGTCTTGTTGATTTCTTCGACCTCCGGTTCCTGTTTGCTGGGAAGCGTAGCCTTCCGCACTGAGACGGAGACTGTCGTTCAGGACGCCGGAGGTGTAGCGGTATGCGAAGTCGAGGAGTTGGAGGGGGACTCTTTCTTGGTAGGAGTGGATGCCGAGATTGCTGAGGATCGCATGGATTAGGCGTGCGTCGCGAGGGCGTTTTGATGTGCCGTCGTCTTGGGCGGATGTTAGAGGGACTTCAAGTTCGCTGGGTTTGACTGCTTCTGGTTTTATGGATGGGTCGGAGGGTGGAGGTGTTGCTGGGTGGCCGTTGGTGGCCATGTCGAAGGTACGACAATTGGTATGCGTGCAAGGCGGAGGTTAAGATCGCGGGTGTGCTATGTTACTTGTTGAAGTCACATTCAGATGCTGGTCGGGACTTCCACTTCTGACCAAGCAGAAAGCTTGGGCGCGGGAGTTCGGACCGAGCCCCACGATCGACAAGGATCACGATTCACATGCACTTTGCTCAAGACCGCTGCTTCCTCCATTATGCTGATTCGAGCTGATACAACTTCTGGCCTTGCTTGAATCTCGACAAACACATCAGACGCAGAGACTGTAGGGTCTTGATATTCACCATCAAATTCGAGATAGAGAAGATCCTCAAAGGGATAAAGAAGCTGACGATCTCGGTGACACTTTTACCTCGGCGATTTGCTCAAGACATATATACTCCTGCCTTTCTTCTCGACCTCATAGCCAACACACCTGCATCTCCGAAACCATGCAAATCAAAGACACAACCTTCATCATCTCCGGCGGCGCCAGCGGTCTCGGTCTCGCCACAGCCGAAGACCTACACAGCCATGGCGCATACGTCGCAATTCTGGACATGAACTCGGAGACTGGATCCAAAGTCGTCTCCTCTCTAGGTTCAGATCGCAGCAAGTTCTTCGACGTGGACGTTACAAACTCAGACTCACTCTCCAAAGCCGTGGATGGCGTGGTCGCATGGGCGAAACAAACTGGAAAGCCGATTCGAGGACTTATTCCTGCTGCTGGTGTTGGACTTCCTGCGAAGCTTCTGGACAAGAACAACAACCCCATTGGAATGGAGAAGATTGATTTCGTGATTGATATTAATCTGAGGGGCGTATTGAATTTGATTCGATTGACGCTTCCGTATATTGCTAGGACGGAACCTCTCAATGCAGATAATTCGCGTGGTGTGATAGTTCTGGTGTCGAGCTCCAGCGCCTTCGAAGGACAAGTTGGTCAGCTCTCGTATGCTGCTACGAAAGGCGCCATTCGAAGCATGACTTTGGTCCTGGCTCGAGATCTGGCGCCAAACGGTATCCGAGCTGTGTCGATTGCGCCATCTTTGTTCGAGACGAACATGTCCAAGCAATTGCCTCCCAAAGTGCAGGAGGCTTTGCGCAGAGTGGCAGAGTACCCAAAGCGATTGGGTAATGCAAAGGAGTTCGCGCATGCTGTGCGATTCTTGGTGGAGAACGATTACATGAACGGAGACTGCTTGAGGCTGGATGCTGCGACGAGAATGCCAGCGAAGATGTGAATGCTAGAGCAAATTGGGTATCTCATGCGATGTACAGATATGAAGCAAGCAAGCTTGGAAGCAAAGCGACTCATCTTTTCCGCTGCCGTATCTTGAACTTCTGCCCGTTCTTGTTCACCCCACCAATCGTGCCATTCATCTTTGCTCGCTGATGTTCCACAGCTTGTAAGGCAGCATTGAGCTTCTCTTCCTGCTCTCCCAGCGCATCAAGCTTTCTCTGCCTCACTTCAAGTGCGTGTCGTTTTCTTTGTCGTAAAGCTCGCTCTTCCGGCGTCAAGTCCTCGTCCTCATCACCGCTCCCTTCTCCACTAAGATCATCAAGCCCATCAAGATCCACATCCATATCGCCATCGCCTCGCCCAAGCGGCTCCGGCAAAGCAGGCACACCCTCTTCTCTATCCTCAACGAAAATCTTCCTCTTCCCATTCCCACTCCCCTCGACATGAACCCCAACCTCAGCAACCACAACCTCCCTCTCCAATCTCCTCTTCTCATTCCTAACCCTCTGCAACTGCGTCCTCAGATACCCCAAATCCTGCGTCTTCATCAATTTCACAGCATCCACATCCAAACTCCCTGCCGTACCTCCAGCATTCTCCGCCCCACGTTTCGCAACTTTGACACCTCCCCGACTCTGCGCATTCACCATCCCAAAATAAAACTCATCTTCATTACGTTCCGAGGCTTTTTGCGACAAGGCTTTGATTTTCGCTTGTTTGGATTTATGGTCTGCGGCGCGGAGTTTGTAGTCTTTGCGTTTTTCGAGGAGTCCCCATTTTTTGCGTTCTTCCGGTTGATCGCGTTCGCGATGGTTGCGGCGTTGGATTGCGTTGCGGAGGGAGGACATGACTGCGACGACAATGTGGGTATGGAAGAGAAAGATTCGAGAATGTGAGCTGGCTGGGGATAAGTAAGGGATGGTTTTTTTTATCTCCGATAGAATATGCGGGGAATCGAACTTTCGGTATCGACATCAACAACATCAACACACACAAAGAAGAAGAAGAAGATGACTTCAATCACCCTCCCAGGCCAACTCCTCGGCTCGAAATCTTCAAACAACATCGGCGAAGCAACTCACATCCACAATAACAATCTCTGCGCCTCAATCCCAGGCCGCCTAATCATTACTTCCAAACCCTCGACCTCAAAAACACCCACACTGTCAATCCAACGCACAACAGGCCCTTTACTTCCCTCAGTCGGCACCATCGTTTTGGGTCGAATCACACGAACCCAAACCCGTCAAGCCAACATCTCCATCCTCACAATCATCTCCGAAACTTGTCTTCATCACAACCTCAACGATCCCCTCCCCGGCACGATCCGACAACAAGATATCCGCGCCACAGAAATCGATAAAGTGCAAGTTTCGGAGAGTTTTCGTGTTGGGGATATTGTGAGGGCTGTGGTTATTAGTTTAGGTGATGAGAGGGCTTATTTTTTGAGTACGGCGAAGAATGAATTGGGGGTTGTTTTGGCGGTGAGTGAGGGTGGGAATCAGATGGTTCCTGTTAGTTGGAGGGAGTTTGAAGACGTGGAGACTCGGGCAAGGGAGGCGAGGAAGGTGGCGAAACCGGTCTGAATGCGGATGAGGAAGTAGTATGGCGAAGCCTGAAGCTATTCAACTAAGGCAGTGAGGAAGTAAGGAGAAAACCGGCTCAGCTCTGAAATTAAGCTGCTGCGACGGAAAACAATGGATTCATGATCGTTCACGCATCACCGGCAGCGATCACTGCGTGACTTTGAGCAAGACCCATCTTCCTCGCTTCCTCCTTCAAAACCTCAGCCACAGTCTCCTTCAATCCCACACCTTTCGCTTCCCACCCAAACAAAACTTTCGCCCTCTTAGCCTCTCCCCTCGAATTCGTCCCCCAAAGCACTTTCGCACCACTTTGCATCTCCTGCGCTTCTTCAGGACTAATCCCCTTAGCCCGATCCGTCTCCCAAAGTTTCTGCCTCACCCCTTCCTCCGCAATCCACAAACTCACATCTCCCCAAATATGCTCCCCATTCTCGCAGAAATAATAACCTTGCTCACCCCATGTGGCAGGCTTCTCAGGCCATTCTTTCGTACTACCGCCTGCTGCTGCTTCTTGGACGAGGTGAAGGTATAGAGCAGATAAGTCGTGGATATGGACGTGGTTCCATATCGTTTTTCCCTTTTCGATTTTCACGGCTATGCCTTTCTTTAGACTCATCCGACAGAGGCCTGGGAGTTGGATTGATGTCTGGTTGTCGGGGCCGCGACCTGGTCCGTAGATTGTTGGGGGACAGACGATTGCGGTTTTGACTTTTTGCGGAAAGTCTTTTGCGGCCTGGAGGATGATTTTGTCGACGTTGCGGTGTGGAGCGTCGTCTGGGAGGGATGTGACTTCTGAGACATTTTGTAGGTCGTTGTAGATCTTTGTGCGCGTGGTTGTTCCGAAGGTGTTTTCGCGTAAGTCTTCGAACGTGAGGATACCTGTGCCAGAGGTGTGGATGAGGAAGCCGGGGGTGTCACGAGAAGATAGGCCCTTGATGATTGCTTTTGCGGAGGCCTCGTGGTCGGCGTGGGCGAAGTCTGGTTGATCAAATGATTAGCGATCAGGAAATGTGTGAGAAAGTGTGTGTTCTCACGGCAGACGATATCAGCAGCTCGTGATTCTTCTTCGATCAACGCCGTCGAATCGAGATGTCCGTAGACGAGTCTCACAGCTGCAAACTGAGCTGCAACTTTGGCGCCCTTGTCAGTGTTTCTTACGAGAGCTGTGATACCATAATCTGGGTGGGCTGATGCGATGGCATATAAGGCATCACCGCCAATGTAGCCCGTTGCACCTGTGATGAAAAGCTTGGTCATGATTGTTTTACAGGCGTTGTCGTTGTTGAAGAATGATGCTGTTGCAGATCAGGCAGTGACTTTGGAGAGGAGGGGTTCTTACTCAGCAACGCCTTTCGAATCCACATGCAACACGCCGCCGCTTCATATTGGTATCTCAACTCAAATGACGCCTAGACCAGCTCAAGTTTCTATCCCAACACCTGCAAATGCCTTGTCGCAGTCTCCATGCGTGACTTTTGCCTCCTATGCTCCTGAATCAACGCCGCTCTCATGCTTTTGCCTGTCTCGTACTGTGCCGTCTCAATAGATTCCTTGTGTCCTATACTGGAAAGTGTCGTACAGCCTCGTGTAGTAGCTGCCGATGGATTTGTTCACCAACTCTTCCACCCAATCTCGTGCTTCTTCCTTGCTCTTCTCAAGCACAAATCTCGCACGCAATGCGCTTACCACATTGATCAAGCCGCCACCATAGCACGGCATTTTGCTTTCTCGTCCCATCAGCTCCACAAGTGTGATGATGCGTTCTGCTTCTCTCCTTAGAGCCTGAAAAGCATCCTTCATCAACTCTTTGAAGCGGACGAATGCTTCACCTTCGGGACCGCCAAGTAGCTCCACATATTCCAGCGTGAGCTTGAAAGGAGCAGCCTCGAAGCCCATGTTACCAGGAGAATTGGACAGCATAAATCCAAAGTCAATGTGTATGGCATGGCCATCAGAGTCAATGAGGATGTTGCCATTGTGTCGATCTTTAAGCTGCAGCACATAGCTGATGATGCTGTAGGCAGCAAGACTTCGAATGAAGCAGTCGATCGCTTTCGCATAAGCAGGGCTATCCGCAGGCCCGAAGGTCTTGGCGTAGTGGTCTTGAAGGGTTGCGATTCGTTTCTTCGGGTTGGTTCCAGTCGCGATGCTTGCGATGGTCAGACTTCGTTTGAGCGAGTGCAGAGATACAGCATTCGTAATCGTTTCGATAAGCCCTGACGTCTCCCCTGTCACCAGTATCCGCATATTCTTGACCCAAACATCAACAGCGTGCTCAGCGAAGATCTTGCTGCAGACAGCGATTAGCTGGCATGCGAATGCTTCCTGCCGCAAGTCTGCCCCGGTCTTGACAATGACCGAGATCAGGTCCCAATGCTTGATCCATCCATAAGGAGATGATCGTCGAATACGTTCTTTCTTCTGCTCCCAAGCTTCACCAAAGGTTGCTGCTGACGGATCATCGCGATCACCTGTTCGCTGGATACCGGCGGTCATGGCATCGTTTTCCATTCGAGCGGCACCCTTGCCAGTGTTCACAAGGTCTGTTCCAGTTGGCTCGTCCAGGTTCTCGCCCATGTCATCGGCGTTAGCCGGATCACTGCCAGTCTTCGCCATGATTGTTTCGAAGCTTGGTCCTTGCTCATCAGATAGGAAACTCTGTTCCTCCAAAGATTGCATACTGGCGATGATCTTGGCTCTGATGGCAGCGACTTCCGCCTTTGGCCGTTTTGATGCGCTCAGATCCAGCTGCGCTAGCATCTGAGAAGCAGTTCGCATGTGATCTGCAAGGGCAGAGACGTCTGCTTGCGTGGACTGCTGAGGGCGCAGATAGGGTGACGATCGACCTCCGCTGTCAGGTCGCACGCCAAGCCCATCTGAGTTCCTTGGTGTAGGCACGGTCGCTGTCGAGATGGTGCTGACTCCGCTCGATAATCGTGGTGGTTCTTTGCTGTTGGCCAGTGCGGCTTGCAACTTTGGACTATTCGACTTTGCTGGGTTGTCGAGGTCCTCCAACAGCGCTGCGCTCGATAGGTCTCCTCCTGTCGGCTCAAGTACGCTGTCACTCGTCGTCTTTTCCAATGGTGATGTGATAGCAGCCTGCCTTGCAGCATCGGTTGTGTCGAACAATCTACGTTTCTGCTTCCCCCTTTCCGACAACAATTTGGCGAGTAAGTCACGATTCTGCTGGCTCTCAGGATCGAAGTCAAAATCTTCTCGAATAACTTCCAACATCAAAAGGTATGGCACCTTCTCGGCACTGTTCAAGCTCGTGGCCTCGGCTGGATTTAGTCTGACAATGCGATGATGCCGACTTCGACTGGCAGTTCCATCGACCAATGTCGCCGGACAAATGAGAGGAATATCGACTTCAGCAGGCAGATCTTGGGCGATGAGTCCTAACTCCGCACGCAGCGCACTGAGGCGTGCGGCCTTTGGTACTGACACGAGCCGATTTGAGATGCCTTCTAGCGCCGTCAGGAATTGACTTTCGTGCCTGAAGTAATTCTGGCGAAGTGCTCTAATCTTCTGATTTCGTGACATGGACGAAGGTGTGACAGGACGCAGCATTTGGGAATGCCGCCTGGATAGCTCGCGGTCACCTGCGATCCTCCTTGGGACGCCAGGTGAATCAGGAAGACTCAAAGCTGGCCTGCTTGGCTTCCTTTGATGTTCTGGCAGAGACGACGAGCTGTTCATACCTTGGCTGCTCATGGCGATGGCGAGCGAGTGTCGCGGCACATGACCTGATGCCTTGCGCTCCGCATGGCCAGACGTAGCCAATGCAGGTGTATTTGGCGTTGATGCTGAGAACTTCGCGCCGTTGACCACAATATCTGCTGGCTTCCGCGATTTCCGTCTTGGTAGATCCCTGCCATCGCCTGTCTGCGGTCTTGCTCTTGCTGCTCCACTCGTGTTTCCCGTCACCGTCGCGCTCCGTCCCAGTCCTTGCTTTTGAATGCTTGGCGTCGCATCTGATCCAGCTCCACCTTCCTCGATGGGTCGCGGCCTTCGCGCTTGTGCTATCGCGAGAGGTCCAGCATGCTGAGGCAGCAAAGGCATGCCAATGCCTGCCAGTACCAAGGTCGACAGAACTGTTACCGGCAGGACATTTTCATGGATCCGAGGTCTTCTCAAAGGCTCGCCACCACCGAAGACGATGTGCTGGACTTTGTTGTACAGTCTTCGACATGTCTGAAAGGCGTTCGATGCAGGCTTGCTCGAGAGGTCGTGGAGGTAGGTCTGAAATAGCCAGAATGTCTGTAATCAATCAGTATGCGCGCTCGTCCTGACTCCTCTTGTTGTGACCATACCAGCAAAGCGCCGTTGACAGACTCTTCGCACAGATCTAAGATGAACTCTTCCAAGGCCATGGACTCATTGTCGATCGATATGACGAGGTGGCACAACTGTGGGAGGAAGAACTCGATCTCCTCATAGCTGAAGCCTCGCAGCTTCGAACAGAGTACATAGTGGATTCCGACATGCTCGGCATACCGACTGGCGGTGTATATAGCAGTCAGTCTGTGTGCTCTACCGGGCTCAGGGTCAAATGGTCGTTGCGGACTCACGCAAGGTAGGAGACGGTGAGCGAGGGATCTCTGTTGAAGTGCTCCGACTGTATAAAGCGCTCGAGCAAGTTCCAGCTCATCGAGGACGCCGCGCTCTCAGTCGCATTGGTGATGAAGAAGGTTCAACTCTGGCCAGACCGCTCTCATCTCAATCGTCGGCATGCGCATCGGTAGAACCAAATAATGGCAGGGTCTGGGGACAGCTGGCGGGATGTCTGATCGGCGGTGCTCGGTGATGATCTGGGATTGTGCCGAGGGCGATATTGATTTGCTATGTTGGCAGAAGTGCAGCTTCGGGAGGAGGAATTCGTGTAGTTCTATGCGAAAGGATCAAGCGTGTTGCACTGGAATAACAGTACGTTACCTAGTCAATCAATCCTCAATCGGATCTTGCCAAGCTTCCGAGTCTCTTCCATCGATAATCATGTTATTAACCATCAACACCTGCGTATCAAACTATGCCCAGCCCACAGCTTCCCCAGGGCCACGGCGAATAAATGAAAACCGAGAAACAAGACTGGCAGACAGCAGTAATTGTGATCAAGCACGAGCAGACTATCCACTGACGGTAATGCTTCCGTCTCTAGCATTTCGTCACTGCCCGCTCCACCACCACAACAAGAACGTTTACTTGTGCATCTGAACCGCATCTGCCTTTGGAATACCAACGCAGGCACCATGGACCTACCCATCACAGATCACAGCCATCACAGCAGATTTGAGCTCCCCGGTGTCTAGCGATGGCCACGCGACGGAACTCTAGGGCGCCAATCACGCCTTGCCCCGGGCTCATGAGAGTCGTAAAGAAGCCAGCACAGGCGATGTCGCCAAACGGAGATCTCCTCGGTGCAGAGCAGAATCGCTTTACGGATCGAAGTCTCGACGCTTCGAAGAGCCTCCTCGGCGATGAAGCCTTTGGTATCAACGAGAGCGAGGCCTTCACCACAACGCTGCTCAAATACACGCCAGAAGGAGCACAAGTAAAATGTATGCAAGGAGGATTTCATGTTTCTGGCTTCTCATTAGCGCCAGCTCTCCGCGAATACGATTCTCCGTTTACCGTTCCAGACGAATCAAAGAAGCCGCTAACGAGAAGCTGGAAAAACGAAATCCTCCTTCAGACTTCAGGTCTTGTGTCTGGAAGGAGAACCCGGGACTCTCCAATTGAGATCTTCGACCTCGACGTATCACCGCCGGCTCGCCGGCTTTTCCGAAGAGGAGACAATCTGCGGCAAGTGATTCTGCTTTCGCCATCCAGATTCGTTCGCTGCGTCACTGAGAAGGCTAAACAAGTGGCAGGGCCAGGAGGAAAGCGTAAGTACGAGGCTTTGATCGATGCAAAAATGTCTGGCAAGGCAAGGAGAAAAAAAAACAAAGCGGATGAAGCGGACGGAGCGAAGCGGGATGTAGTAGGGTCGATTGTGCAACTCTGCTGGGATAGCGTGCTATGGAGGGGCAGAAGCGTGGCTCATCATGCTCATCGCTTCTGCCGCGATGGAAAGCTCGGAAGTGTAAAGAACGTCTGAAAGCATGAACTGAAGGATCCCTAGCATGGTCAAAGAAGCTGCAATGCGACCTCACACTTCCAACATTACGACCAGCCTGACTGTGTGGACGTCGACACCCGTCCCATTTCGTATAGACCCGACCATTAAGCGACCTTGCCCCGGACCTTGAGTGATCTTCAAGGCTGATAAACGACCTTGAATATTTCTTGGGTCAACGCTTGTAAAACGATATGTCGGACATCTTCACATTGGCCACGGAGCGGAGCTGATGACGTATCTCCTCTTCTGTCGACCTCGACGTGTTGTTCTCGTCGAACATGGGCCAAGTGAGCCTGTCGCTGTCGCGCCGCTGCTGAGGTCTATCCTCGGAGCATGATCGGGATAGCTGGTGGTATGAAGCAGGTATATGGTTGTGTTGGATACGGCTGATCCGGAGCGAGACAATGCAGCCGTATGGTAGCATCATCGGTGGATTACAGCTCGTATAATGAAAAGGTGTAAGTACATCAACCCATACAATAGTGTAGATAGGCATGGTACTGAGGAGTTCCGAGTATCTAGGTTCTTACGACCTGACTAATCCAAGTCCATATAACTAGGTGCCCCCGCCTAAACCCTTGTGGTGAATGCTTACAGGCTAATCAACTCCTTCGCCTGTAAGGCTACATCGGCTGTCCTTATAAAATAAGGTAGGTCCGAAGCAGCTCCATTGTGGTTAGCACAACACCCACCCACTACTCGACCGGGCCAGACTATAACGGCTTGCAATATCTTTGCTTATACCACACTCAAACATCTGTCAATCGTCCATTCGTATCGGCAATGCACCTCAACAGCCTGAAAGTAGCGTTGCTCTTTCTGCTACACTTTTGCGATGGAACACCAGTCAAGCCACTTAATAGCGAAGAGCTGGTAGTTAACATCTTTCCAAGAGGTAAGAACTCTGCCTGTATCGCATATAATGCCGAGTCTAACGCTTCCCGATGGTATAGCTATAGGATGTGATAGCGGATTCTGTACGTGCAAGGGCACCTGTAAGGGTACTACACAACAGTACAATGACTGTACCGATCAATGCTATAACGCACATTGCGCGAACACCTACAAACTCGGCGATCCGCACACAAAACCAGGCTGTTAAGAAATGCCGGGTCAAAAAGAAGAGAGACACAGGGTATAATCGTGGAGTCGGGGGAGGATGCCTCTCGTCTCTTGTAGAGCGCTAGATAAAATACTGCAGAACCAGAACCTCGTGTCTCTCCTCCTAACCTCTTAACGTTCTGACGCTTCCTTCATCTTGCCTTGTCCATGCAGAGGTTGATGTACCAAGTCCCTAGCTCTTTCTAGATACGAATCGTGCGGCCGCCAGGTTTCGTGCGGTCGCCAGATTCCCGTCTGTCCTGGATCTCGCAACAACGTCTCTTTCAAATGCCATCCACAAACCCTCCACGCCCAGATTCCGGTGAATTGGTCCACATAGAAGCCTTGATGTTTCGACGGTGTATTGTGGCGAAAGGCAGGTAGGGTGGAAGCTGAAGGCGATGTCGGTTGTTTGGGAGAGCACGTTTCCGCAACGCAGCGAACGCCTAGAAGTCTTCCCCACCTGCCGCACACTCCCGCCTGCCGCATAGCTACACACTATTTAGTACTATATCTTCTACACGGTCGCATTCACGCAATACTAGTCGGATTGTATTTATTGTTAGTATATATAAAAGCTCCAAATACGCTCTTTAATCTAATATATAAATTATATTCTATATCGTAGTAGTAGCTATATAGTATATAAAGCTATACTAGAAGCTAAACTACTAGCTTTCTTAGTTAGAGTTAGTACTATATCTTGCTTAGGTAGTTATTAGAAAATAATATACTATAGAGAATTCTTAGCCTTTTTAATACTCTTCTATATATTATAATTAAGCTATCTTATAGCCTAATTATTTACCTTCTTTATCTCCTTACTATATACTTCCTTAGTAAGTCTAGCCTTCTTCTCTTTAGCTTCTAGTTACCTCTATATAGTCTATAGTTACTTAATATCTATTATATTATTATATATATTACTTCCTAAGTATCTTCTATATCTTCTTATTCTATCTATAAGCTACTTCTATCTCCTTCTATATTATTCTTCTAGATAGACTCGGAAATCGAGACTACTATATATTAGTAGAAAAAGGATAGAGAATATAAACGAGATATAAGATAAGAATAGAGAAAAGAAGAAGAAGAAGAAGAAGAAGAAGAAGAAGAAAGGGAAATAGGAATATATAGTTACCTAGGCTAAAAGGATAGTAAAGGACGAAGATACGTTACCAAGGACTATAAGAATAACTATTACTAAGCTCCTAGGAGCTCTTAAAGTAATAAAATACTAGGAAACTAATAAGATTAGAAGTATTATAAAGGAAATAATATAGCTAATATATAAGATATAGAACCTAGGCCTAAAGATCTATATAGAAATAGTAATAAAGACCTACTAGTAAAGTAGTATCTATTAAGTATTCCTTAACTAATCTATAGATAATAAGGAAGAAAAAGAGAGGATTAGCTATCTTATAAATAGGAAGTTAGTTACTTAAATTAGGAATAAAGTAGTAGTAGTAGTAGTAGTAGTAGTAGTAGTAGTAGTAAGAGCTAGTAAGACTAGAGTAGTACAAGTCTACTTAGTAGGAAAGGGAAAAAAAGAGTAACTCGAGATAGATAAGGAATAGACTATAGTTCTTAGCTATTTAGTAGAAATAATAGTTAAGAGATATATAATTCTACTATATAGAGTACCTATTAGCTATAAGCTAGATATAGTAGAGTTAGAGCTCTAGAGATAGAACTAGCTCTACTATCTAGGACTAAAAGTTATAAGGTCTATCTAGCTTAGGAGAGATAGAGGAAAGAAGAAGTACTCCTTCCTTATAATCTAGCTAGAATCCCTAGTATAAGTAAATAAATTCCTAGAATAAGGCCTTATTTAGAACTACTAGATACTATCTATAGAACTATTCTAGGTAGTATATAGGATAATATAATACTATAGCTACTAGTAATATAGATATATAGTAGGGAACTATAACTAGCCTCTAGTATATAGCTAATATATAGGAAACTATAGTATAAGGAAGTATAAGGCTAATAGAAATATCCTAAAATATGCCTACTATATAAGGAAGTATATAGTATAGTCTAGGGAATGCCTAGCTAGAGTATAAGTAAAGTAGAAAGCTATAATAAATAGACTATAAAGCCTACTAAGATATATAGACTAGGAAATAATAATCCCTATCCTTACTAGAAAGAAAAGATCCTTTAACTTCTTTACCTTTAGGGCCTAGATATAACTATAAGAGAAAAGAGCCTATATCCTAGAGCAATAAACTAATAGACCTATCTAAGATAGTAGCTAATTCTAGCTAGACTAAACTCCTACTTATACTAGAGCTAAGTAACTAAGGTAAGGCAAGTAGCTTAAGTAAGGACGAAATAGAAACTAAAGAATAATAGAAATAGACTTACTTACTATTATATAGTATAATATTAATAAAAGTAAAGATAGAGTCTAGAGATATTTCCTAGCCTAAGTAGACCTAAGGCTCTACTATATCCTAGTAGTATAAGAGCTATAGCTAAATCTATTTAGTAGCCTCCTAGGAATATATTAATAAGTAGAACCTAAACCTATATATACCTAAGGACTAGGTAGTATAGAAAGGAACTATAGGTAGTATAACCTATTAGGCTAAGAGAAGCTATACTAGATAGACTATCTATTCGTAGTAGCTATAGAGGTAGTAGGTAGACGTCCTAGTAGGTTAGGTATAATCCGAGAAATTAGATCTAGGTTCGGTTTCTTAGTAGGAACCGGACGATTAGTTTAGGTTCGGATTCTAGGACCTATACTAATTTCGGATTAGAACCTAGACTTTTTCTAGATTCTATAAGCGTTACTTAAAAGACCGGCTATACTACTAGCTATATAAAGGAAGCTTTACTTTTATACTACTTAGTACTCGTCCTATAGTATCTATATATCGCCTAGGTCGCTATTACTATAGAAACCTTAGATAGGTTACGTTATAAATTTCTAAGCTATATTACTAATTCTTACCTTATAAAAACTTCGATATTAATATCCTATAATAACTACG
>LFZO01000469.1:1223-61742 GCA_001578225.1 Pseudocercospora musae
TTATTATCTCTATCTATACTAACGTAAATAACAAAACTACGACTTCCTTAGGGTAAGTTAGCCTATATTTCTTTTTAGACTAGTACTAATTATTTTAGCTATAGTAGAAACTAACGAACAACCTATTCGTACTAGTAATACTATCGGTTAGAATATATAGATTCCTTAGAAGAAACCTATAAGGAGCCTTCTAACTAAGAGTCCTTAGAAATAACGTAAAGGCTAGTTACGGCCTATAAAGTAGGCGTTAAGACGTAGGAAGAGTATCGCTTTCAAAAGCAATACTAGTAGTAAGAAGTTTAAGTAGAAGTAAGGCATAGTTATCCTCTAGGAGATTCGGTTCTATTAAAATACTAAAGGTATAGATCTCTTAATAAACAAGCTTCCTTTCTAGCGGCTCGTTAGGGAGATAGTACTATATTATAAAGCCGACCTACGCTTTTAGAGTACCGCGATTAAAGCTCTATAGGAAGCGAGCGAGGCGTTCTTAACGACTATATTCGAGCTAGCTAACCTACTCGCACTTTACGCTAAACGGGTAACTCTATAGTAGAAAGATATATAGCTTATTACAAAGATCTAGGCGTAACTTTTAGGAGAATAATTCTAATAGTTCGAGATAGTTAGTCTAAGTCTTTATAGCTATATCTTCGATACTTGGGGTCTTACTATAGTCGGCTATACTACCGGCTATATATTTAGCTTTACCTATTATTTTAATATCGTATCGAATCCTGCCTAGTCGCGTATATATTGTCCTCTACTCTTACTATTATCGAGCTTTATTACGTTATTTTCGGTTATTGCTTATCGGATTTTTAATATATACTCTCTACCTATAGGTAGCTATACTATCGGCTATAGATTTAGCTCTACTTATTATTTCGATATCGCATTAAATTTGCCTAGTTACGTATATTCTATCCTCTACTCTTACTATTATCGAGCCTTATTACGCTATTTTTAGTTATTACATATTAGATTTTTTTACGTATACTCTCTAACTATAGCTAGCTATACTACCGGCTATAGATTTAGCTTTATCTATTACTTTAGAATTATATCAAATCTCGCCTAGTCGCGTATATAATGTCTTCTACTCTTACTATTATCGAGTAGTCTTACTATTATCGAGGTCTTATTACGTTACTTTCTATTATTTTCTACTTGCTTCCCTAGAAACGATAGTAACGACGTTTTTATTATACTAACCTATAATACAATTGCGCATAATAACAACTTTCTTCAATTTAGCTTTTATATTATATATCGCCTATTCTTTGCCTATACCGTAGTTCTATACCTTTAGTCGTATACTTATTATATCTAGAATAGCCGGAAAGTCTATTACTATCGCTACTAAGAAGAATAAGAAAGGTATTACTCGTGTCCTTTACAATATCTACGCTACTATCTACAAGGTCTAGAAAAGTACTACCTTTAAGCCTAGTAAGCTAAATAAGAAGGTAACTATAAGCGTACGTTATAGAAACGTAGGTAGTAAGTTCTACTTGTTATATAGCTAGCCGTATAGCTAGCTATATAGCTAGCTATAACTAATTATCTTTTAGAAAACGCACTATAGTAGATTAAGACTATATAAATGTCTACTAACCTTATAATCCCGTAAGCGCTATTCTAGAGACTAATTAAATAGTTAATCTACGATACTAGTATTACTAGCGCTAGCTAGTTCCGCATTTAGTTTAATACTATCGAGGTATTACGTAAGGCCTCTAAAGTTACAAGTATACCTTACGACTTTCTTTAAGTATATATTACTCTCTAACGTCCTTAATATATACTAACTCTAGATAGCTATTAACCTACTAGCCGTCTATACTAAGCGTATTACTATTTAGTAGAAGGATATTGTTATACTAAGTTTGCTTCTAAAGGGCTATAGTATCTTTATTAGAGATGTAGACGTTAGCGAGAATCTATATAAGAACCGTCGTAAGTAATAAAGGAACGAAAGGGTAGCTATTAGCGCTATACTATAGAAAGAAATAACTACTCTATCCTTAAGGACTATAATACTAGTAGTATATATAGAAGAAATAAATAGTTTGTCCTTTAGGACTACAATAATAGTAGTATACATAAATAATAATATATTCTCTATCTCGATATTTCGCAATTTCCGCCTTTCTAATATTTCTATTATTCGCTATAAACCTATTAAATTTTTAGGTTTGAATCCGGACAAACTTCTAGTTCCCTAAGATTAGACCTAGACAAATAGGTTAGGTTCGGTTTTAAACCCGAACCTAATCCGAACTAACCTACTAGGACGTCTATTAATAGATAAATTAGGGACTATATATAATATCGAAAACATGTCTAACTCCTAGGCTAAGGCGCTAGCGCCTACAAGCATAGGAGACACGAATACACCTTCCTAGAAACAATACCGCGACGGTAGACCCGAGGAAAGGTAGAGGGAGGGAAGGATCTAGCCTCTATCCTAAAGCTAGACCAAAGGCTAACCAATACCTAAACTAGGCCCTAAAGGCCCGAAAGAATAGCCTAATTAGCTAAAAACGAGTAGAAATATCTAAAAGAACCTATAGACCCTAATAGAAGACATTTAAAAGGTACTAGATACTCCCTAGGCTCTAGATTCCCTATCCCTCCTCTCTCTCCTCTAGCGAGCCTAGACCTAGCTCCTATACTAATTAAAAGATACCGATACTATAGACATCCTCCGAACCTATCTATAGAACCTATAAACTACGAAAATACCCGAACCGAGAACATAGGCATAGGCTACCTCCTAAGGCTAGCTAGCTATACTAAGTATATAGAAAATCCCCCTTAAAAGTTATATAATTATAATAAGAGTTAGCTATAGGGAAGAGTAAGAAAAGATAAAAGGCCTTACTAACTAAGAGATACTTTAGGGACTTAAAGACCTAGGGATAATCGCTATTAAGAAACTTAAAAGTAGCGACCTATAGGTATTTGTAGTATCTAAACCTACTAAAGATAAGCTAACGAATAAACTAGGGTAGATATAGAAGACACTCCCTAGTACTATAGTAGAGGCTCTAGTACATTAGGTACTAGTCTATAGCTTTAGGGCCGTAGGATTCAACCCGAGGGACCTAAGCTATATCTATAAGATATAGGAAGAAAACGGAAGACTCTACCTAAATCTTAGGATATCCTAAGTAGCTTAGCCAAAGAGCTAGAAGGCTATAGAAGATAAGGTACACTCCTCTATTATCCTAAATACATAGAGCTTAGCTTAAGTAAGAGAAATTATATAGAAAGGCCTTATATCCTAAGGTACCCTCCTTATAGTAGAGGAATTTAATCCGAAGTAGAGACCTATACAATGCCTAAGATATAGGCAACTTAGGCATATCGCAAAGTACTATAGAGCCGAATAGGTATATAGGAAATGCGTAGGACTATATAGAATAGACGAATACTAAGGAATAACAAGAAAATGTAGTAACTAATAAGGTACCTATATAGTATAGTTAGTATTATACAAGGTAAAATAAGTAGCTATTACGAAAGTAAGGGCCTTTAGAGACTAAGTAACTAAGAGTTAGAACTATATAACCTACCTAAAAGACCTAAAAGACTTAGAAGGGTAGATAACTATTAGATCTAAGAGGAAAGTTAGAAGTACTAGCCTAGACCTAGACATAGACGATAGGTTAAGAAGACTACTAGGAAGACTAATAGGCATAAACTCTACTACCCTAGCGGGCAGATTATAGAGTACTAAGATCTCCTTCCTATTCCCCTTAACTATAAGCTAAGAAGGGCAACTAAGCTAAAGCTAAAGCTAGGAAGCGATAGAAGATATATAGGCATACTAGAACGCCCGGGATAAATAGTAGTTAAGAGAAGCTTACTATCCTATAGTACAACACTAACTATAGTGCAAACAAGATCTAAATCCCCTTCCTCTAATAGCTAAACCTAGAAGAATACTAGATAATAGCAATCTAGGAACTATGGATTAGCCCTAGTAATAGGAATACGGTAGTATACCTAGGATACTAAACTATACTCCTAGGAGTAGTATACCTAAGGGTTACTATATATGTATCTAAGGAAATTAGTATACAAATATAGACTATAAAAGAATACTCGGGAGACATAATTATAGTTAGACTCCTCGTAGGAGGGAGATAGGTTAATATTATAAACTACTACAACCCGTCTAGTCCTATAAGAGACTACGCCTTAGGTACCCTCCTACTAATAGAAGATGCAACTTAGGGAAAAGAGGAGGAAGAGACTATCCTACTAGGGGATTTCAATCTATACTACCCTAGGTAGGGAGGGAACAATATCTAGAACTAATACTAGGTAGTAGACTACCTTATTACTATTATAGAAAATACTAACCTCGATCTACTACTAGAGCTAGGCATAGTTATATAGGAGACTCCTAAGAGCTACTAGACCCTAGACCTAGTATTTAGGACTATAGGAATCTAATAAGATATATAGGAATACAAAACAAGGATAGACCTAGAAATAGGATTAGACTATATACTAATCCAAACTACGATCCTATAGGCCTAGACTAACGGTAGAGCCTAGACGTAAAGGCTATAATAGAAAAAGGTAGACTAGGATAAGATTAGGACTAAAGTAAAGAAGGAGGTATAAGAAATCTCTACTAGAGCAATAGATATACTATAATAGCTTAATAAGATAGCCTAAGAGATCTAAGAGATACTTACTAAGATAATCTAAGAGGACATCCCTAAGGCTAAACTATCTAAGTATGCTAAAATAACCTAGTTAAAGGAGTGTAGTAAGGTAGTAAAGAAGATAAGATACCTAAAGAGGATATAGAGATAAGATAGAATAGAAGGGAACCTAGCGGTATACCTAATAGCCTTATAGGCTAAAGGCAAGTAGATTAGGAAAGATAGAGACCTAGGCTAGAGGGATATAGTTAAAGAAATTACTAAGGATCCGAATAGGATATAGAAGCTAGCAAAATAGGCTAGAGAAGGGGTAGGATAGAGATATCCCCTCCTATAATTCCTAGAGCTTAAGGATAAGGACGGTATAATACAAATAGAAAACTAAGGGAAAGTAGAGGCGTTAGCCTAATACTTCTTCCCCGAGCTAAGGCAAGCCGACCTAGAAGACATACAAAACGCATCCTACTCGAGCCTATTCTAGATAGAGGAAGAAGTCCGAATAGGAGAACTCTAGAAGATACTTAATAGGCTCCCTAAGGATAAAGCCTTAGGGCCTAATTAGATCGTTAACCTAATACTTAAGGAATGTCGATAGGAACTAGGATATATACTATATAGGTTCTTTATAGTATACCTCTAATAAGGATACTACCCTAAACCCTTTAAACACTCTATAATAGTTATCTTAAAGAAGCTATAGAAGCTAGACTATACTAAACTAGGAGCGTATAGACCTATAGTACTACTAAACATCCTAGTAAAGGTCCTAGAGGCTATTATTATAGGGAGAATAAGCAAAGAAGTAGAGGCTAGGGATCTCCTTCCCTAGTCCTAAATAGGAGCTAGACTAGGAAGATCTATGGTATTAGCCCTAGAGCTAATAATAGAATAGGTCTAAATAGTCTAGAGAACGGACCTAATAATAATAGTATTAATGCTATGCCTAGACATATTAGGAGCATTCGACAATATATTATACTAGAGACTAATATACAATATTAAGATAAAAGTATACCTACGATATATTATATAGTTTATTTAGTTATTCCTTTAGGATAGGACTATATACCTTAGGCTTAGAGACTACATAGATTAGGCAAGGCCCTAAACAACTAGAATACTATAAGGATTAATCCTCTTACTAATCCTATTCCTATTCTTTGTATCTATACTCCTCCCTAACCTAGAGGGTAAGGGAACTATAGTAATAGGAATCATAGGATTTGTAGATAATTCTAACATCCTTATATACGGGAAAACTATAGAAGGGAACTATAGGAAGTTAGAGATAGTACACGATAAATATATATAATAGGTAGCTAAGTACGGAGCTACTTTTATACTACAAAAGTACTAACTAATCTACTTTACTAGGAGTAGAACAAGATATAACCTATAAGCTATAGTTAATATAATAGGGTTTAAGGAGGGACCTACGCTATCCCTTAGACTACTAGGAGTTTAGGTAGATTCGAAACTATAGTAGGGCCTATACATTAAGAAAGTAGTAGAGAAAGGCATATCCTAGATATCCTTACTCTAGAGGCTTTATAAATCTATATAGGGAGCATTATTCTAAAAGGCAAAATACCTATATATAGCTATAGTAAGGCCTACAATAACGTACGGAGCTAAAGTCTAGATAATACTAGAAGGTCTACCTAGATATAGAAAAGGGGCTACCCTAGGGCTAGAAAAGATCNACCTATAAGCTATAGTTAATATAATAGGGTTTAAGGAGGGACCTACGCTATCCCTTAGACTACTAGGAGTTTAGGTAGATTCGAAACTATAGTAGGGCCTATACATTAAGAAAGTAGTAGAGAAAGGCATATCCTAGATATCCTTACTCTAGAGGCTTTATAAATCTATATAGGGAGCATTATTCTAAAAGGCAAAATACCTATATATAGCTATAGTAAGGCCTACAATAACGTACGGAGCTAAAGTCTAGATAATACTAGAAGGTCTACCTAGATATAGAAAAGGGGCTACCCTAGGGCTAGAAAAGATCTAAAACTAGGTACTAAGGTATATTATAGGAGTATATAAGAGTATAGTAGAGGGGGTCCTTTAGAGGGAAACACAAATCCTACCTATCTCTCTATATATATAAGAGATAGCAAGATAACAATTAGCTAAGATAGAGGATAAACCCGTTACTAAGTTTATCTAGGAGAGGTATAAAAAGGTCTAAGGGGAATGTAGGAGGAA
Organism: Pseudocercospora musae; assembly: GCA_001578225.1. NCBI lineage: Eukaryota > Fungi > Ascomycota > Dothideomycetes > Mycosphaerellales > Mycosphaerellaceae > Pseudocercospora > Pseudocercospora musae. Next base: position 8,120 of record LFZO01000469.1, read on the forward strand.
TAGGGGCATAGCTTAGGCATAAGACCTAAAGATAAGGTAGAGATAGATAGTAGAATAGGTTAATAGATAGACTAAGGAATACATCTAGTAGGGAGGAATAATGCCTAAGTACTAGTACATATACTAGAAATAGAACATATAATAGGAAAGCTAGGTTAGGAAAAGGTAGGCATCCTAATAGGGCTAACAACTCCCTATAGCCTAGTAGGAAGGGCTAAAAGGTAGGGAAATATACTAAGGATAGTTAAGGAAGCAAAGTATAATAGTAATACTAATTAGAACCGAACATATTAGCCTAAACGTATACCTAACAAGGAGGAGGGTCCTAAGCAAGATACTAAAGTATATATATAGATATAGAGCCTAGATACCTAAGTATGTTATACTCTTCTACCTAGAGAGACAAAGGATAAGGAACTAACTTATCTAAAGGATAGGATTATTATAGTAGGAGCTTACCTAGACTAAGAGAGGCCTAAACGAAGTAACTAGGTAGATAATTAAGGAGGGCCTTCTAGAATAGTTCTTACTTGTAAAGGAAGAACTAGAAAAGGAGGAAAAGGAAGATAGGAAGTAGAAATAGGAGCCTAGTAAGAGGAAGGAGCTATAGAGATCCTCTCTATATCCTATAGCCTAAATAGATACTAAAGGTAGGGATAGAATCCTACAAAGCAAGGAGGAGATAAAGGGTTTTATACTAGAGGCTATAGGTAGAGGGCTTTTACCTTTAAGAATAGATAGAGATAGCTACTTATCTAGTAGTTAGAATAGTATAGTAATGCAAGAATTTACTACTATATAATATCTAATAGAGAGGAATAATACCTAAATTATAGTAGATATACTAAAGATAGAATCCTTAGTAGGAGAACTAAGTTAGAAAAAGACAAGTATCCTAGTAGGGCTAATAACTTTCTATAGCTTAGTAAGAAGGAATAAGAAGTAGAGAACTATACTAAGAATAGTCTAGGAAGTAAAGTATAAAAGTAATACTAATTAGGACTAAATATACTAGTCTAAATATATATCTTATAAGAAGGAGAGTTCTAGATAAGATACTAGAATATATATATATATATATAGATATAGAGCTTAGATATCTAAATATATAATACTTTTCTATCTAAAGAGATAAGGAATAAGGAATTAACTTCTCTAAAGGATAGAGTTATTATAGTAAGAAATTACCTAGACTAAGAATAGCTTAACTAAGATAACTAGATAGATAATTAGAAAGGGACTTTTAGAGTAGTTCTCTCTTATAAGAAAGGAACTAGAAGAGGAAGAGAGAAGGAAATAGAAAATAGGAGTCTAGTAAAAGGAAGGAGTATTATTATTATTATTATTATTATTATTATTATTATTATTATTATTATTATTATTATTATTATTATTATTATTATTATTATTATTATTATTATTATTATTATTATTATTATTATTATTATTATTATTATTATTATTATTATTATTATTATTATTATTATTATTATTATTATTATTATTATTATTATTATTATTATTATTATTATTATTATTATTATTATTATTATTATTATTATTATTATTATTATTATTATTATTATTATTATTATTATTATTATTATTATTATTATTATTATTATTATTATTATTATTATTATTATTATTATTATTATTATTATTATTATTATTATTATTATTATTATTATTATTATTATTATTATTATTATTATTATTATTATTATTATTATTATTATTATTATTATTATTATTATTATTATTATTATTATTATTATTATTATTATTATTATTATTATTATTATTATTATTATTATTATTATTATTATTATTATTATTATTATTATTATTATTATTATTATTATCTTCTATATTAAAAAGAGTTATTTTATAACTATAGAACTTTATATTACTTAGCTCCTAGCTAACGCGAACTAAATCTATCTATTATACTATTAGTACTATTATATATAGATATAGATAGGCCTTATATTAGTAGAAAATATATTATACTTATCTAGACTTATAATCTATAAAAGACTATAAGCTATTAGTTACTAGACCTAGCGCATTAAGGGCAAGCCTCCTAATATACAATGGATCCTTGACCGATATCGGATAGGACTCATTCCAACAAAGCAGTACTTGGTATAGCCAATCGTCGAACTCTAAATCCGCCTTGCGAGGCCATGCGTGGCGTGCTGCGCGTTTTGCACTGCCCAGAGGCCGCCAGCAAGACACGCCATAGGTCCCATACCGCTCTTCTGCTTTGCCCAGACCGGCTGCAAGATTCGGAAAGAGGTGCAAGTGCCTTCCACGCGACATTGTACGCTTATGCGGGCCTTCACCGGAGCTGCCGAATGCTTACATACCTACCGTACCGCATGTCTTGCATTTCTCTGAATACTATTGTTATATGCCTGCCTTTGCACCCTGGGTATCTCATCGAGTTCGGTGACTGCCAGCCACGCTCTCATGTCCATTGCGCCGAATCGTCATCAAACACACAAACACTTCAGTGTATCAGTCCAAGCAGACGCCCATGCACGGCATGCTCGCACAATACAGGTCGATGGCGTTCCCATCCTTCGACTTGTTCCAATCATTGCGTCATCAGCCTCTCTACCACGCATATCCATCCTCTTCCTCTTCAGCATCTTCATTCCAATCCTCGTCGCCGCTCAGCTCGTCATCCATGAAGTCTCCTTCTGTCCACTGGTTCTCACGAGGTCGCTGGTTGTCAATGCGGATGTCGACTGTCGTGCAAAGACCGTGGATGAACTTCTCGGGCGTACGACGCCAGTCTCCGACGTTGCTTCCATCATCTGACTGGGAATCAGATTCTGGCGAAGGTGTAGCCGTCTTATCGACGACTGACGCCTGGCTTTGGGCAACACGTCTGCTGCGACGGGGTTGCCGCTTCGACGCGGTCTCATGCTCAACTTCCGAGTCGGAGTAGCGTTGCCTATCTCCCGCGCACTTGTAAGGTGATGGCTGGACGGCTACAGCCCTTCTACTACGAAGAGGCATAGTTTCGTTCCACTCGCGACTCAACTCGTCACTGCCACCGCTGTTCGGGGACGACTCCGTCTGAGTGGCTTTCCACAATTTGAACTGCCTGATCGAGCCCAGGTTCTCGTTTGGTGACCCATTACGGCGCAGATACACTCGTCCCAGCCGCTCAATCCACTGATCACGGAAGCCTGCTCGATCACGCCACGGGATGTTGATGTGCGCATGAATGATTAGTGTCCGAAGCTGGAGCAGATCAGGCGCGTTGTCAACTAAAGAGCGGAACAGGGTTTGCGCAGCCTCTGGCGACCACTTTTGAGCGTGGATGATCTCTAGGTGGCGTAGCGTGCTTGGCCAGGACGGAATGTCCGTTTCTGGCAGCAGTTCGTCGTACAAAGCCTCGGCATCGTTGACCGAGTCCTTTTCGCTGTAATAGTGCAAATCGACCTTCAACGCTTCAAGACAGGGGCAAAGCTCCTTCAGAGATGTGGTGAAGCTTAAATTCAGCGCGGCGTTGTGATTGACAACGAGCTCCTTGAGATGCAAACCAGATGTCTTGAAGAAGTCGCGCATCATCTCGCTCGTAATCTCCAGGCAGCTCGTAAGCTCGAGGCGCTGAAGATTAGTCGGGAGTCGCTGCAAGAACTTCTCCATGATAGTGTCACAGGAGATGAACGTCAGATCAACGAGCGAAGGGAGTTTGGCGATCGATGTCGCAAGTCCTGGTGGTTGTGCTTGCGGTTCGCCCTCAGCATTCGTCTCAGCCACGGTCGGTTCGAAGCTGTCATCAACATTGAACCCAGTCACAACAAGCCGCTTGAGATAGGCAAACACAATGCTCTCATGAGCGATGGACATCGTCTTGTAAAGCGCTACTGGGTCATTTCGAGGGATTGTGTCTCGCGACCAGCGCCAGGTGCGGAGACGAGTGCCGCAGTCTTCGAATGCTTTGATGACATCGGTCGGAGAGAAGGTCCATTTCTGAACCTTGACTGGCCTGAAGGGTGGGTAGTATCGCGGATGCAGTATCTCCATGTGCTGAAGTTGGGGCAGCTGAGACACCAGCTGTGGCACATCCAAGCTCGGTCTGCCTGATGCAGCGTAGGCAACAGTCCTCACATCCATATTCAAGCGGTGCACCTTGACGTTGTAATTGATGTATCGATCGTCTCTCGGCATCTGCAGGAGATCAAGGAGCTGATGTGGATGGTATGTGTTGAGAATGGGTGGCGACTGGTACAAGACCTCCAGCGCCGCCAGCCCAAAGGCGCGACAAACGCTTCGCGCAGTCTTGAGCAGCCATGTGGCGTTGGCACTTGCATCTCGCGAGAACTCATCCACTGGCACAGATGCGTAGAGGAAGATCTGCTTGAGCACTTCCTCGGGCAGCGCTGTCCAGTTGGGTATGTTGCCATCGCTCGGTCCCTCGAAACCCTTCTTGACTGGCGCAGGCTGTGCCCTGCGAGCCTTGCCGATTCTAAAAGCACGAACTAGAGTTGTCTGCTTTGTTCTCGCCACTGCCTTGCTTCGAGTCTGTGGTTTGCGCTTTCTCTCGACCTTGCGCTTTTTCGGCAACGGTTCCTGTACTACTTCGGTATCGCGCACAAAGTCCTCCTCGCTCTTCCCACTCGCCTCGAAATCATCCTCGTCTGTGTCAGGCTCGTAGTAGATCGAGCGCTTGCGGCTTGCCGACTGACGTGTGGACCGACGTTTCATAGCAGGCGCCATTGCGCCAGCGAGGAGTTGCACGCGATCCAGCGAGCGTTCAATGTGGGCGTGGCGTTTCGAAAACAATGCGACTTTGGGTGGTGTTTGTTTGGTGAAGCAGGCGGCAGGGCGACGTCTGGCGAGTGTCGCTTCCGTCTTCATGCGGGGGCGATCTCGGATCTCGGGCGGGACTAGCCGCTTAATGCTGACATAACTAGCCTAGCGCGTGCACTACGCACCCTACTCGTCTTCTGCCGGATCTCATCCTCTACATACGATCGCAGCTATCATAGGTGGATGCGAGGAGAAATTGTCCAGCGTGTGCCATTTGCGACACTCATTGTCTGCTTTTACCAGGCACGTACCACTGGCACAGTTGTTGCTTTGTACTCCACCAATTCTACTGCCTGCGACGCGTTCCGAAGTCGCGTGAAAACAGACTATTGTTCGTCGGTATATCAAAATGAGTACGAGAGAGCATACTCTGCCGCAGCAAATACCCGACGAGGGCTGATAGCCTGTCAACATGCGTTTTCGCGCGAGTATTCAGAATATCAACACCTTTACCAAGTTTACAGCATCGCTCGCCTCTCTAGGCAACATTGCCTGGGTGCGATTAGACGAGAAAGATGTTCGATTTACTGTGATCCCCGAACAGGGGACGCAAGTCTGGTCCGTCCTATCGATTGAAACGATCTTTGAAGAGTACACGATCCAGTCAGCAGCCGCGAACAACACCATCAATCTCGAAGTCCCTCTTGCGCCACTCCAACGAGCATTGAAGAGCGCCCAAAATGCAATTGCCGCCAACATCAGACTCACAAAAAAGGACAATATTCCGCTGCTGTCGCTTACGATCACCACGCAAGCGATGAACAGCAGCGTTCCCTTCGGCAACGGCCAATCGGGCTCCGCCCAGGATGGCGTCAATGGCTTTGGGACAGCTGGTACCGGTACAGACGAGAGTGAGGGTTTCTTCGGAGCGAGACATGAACGTGAGACGCTCGTCACTCAAGATGTGCCTGTTCGCGTCCTTGCGCAAGCATCGGTCGAAGGCCTTCATGAACCGCGATGTCGCGAGCCGGATGTGCACATTGTGCTTCCCAACCTGATGCAGCTCAAGGCGATCAGCGATCGCTTTACAAAGCTGGCATTGTCTACGAAAAGCAGCGCACGAGCTGCTTATGGCGGAGCTGGTCCAAAGCTCGAGCTCAGTGGCAACATGCACGGTTGTCTTCGCTTAGCACTCAATACCGATGCCATGCGCATCAACAGTCTATGGACCGGCCTCGAAAATCCAGAGCTCGATCCATCACAGGTCGCTGATGGAGAAGCTGGCCTTGCCAATCACCCTAGCACCAGGATGAAAGAACTCGGCGACTCTTCTGGGCAAAGCGACGAAGGATGGGCGACGGTGCGTGTCGACGGGAGAGATTGGGGTCGAGTGCTGAGTGTCGGGCGGCTCGGAGGCAGAGTTATCGCGTGCTTTTGCCACAACCACGCACTCATTTTGTATGTTTTTCTGAACAGCGATGAACCTGGAGGCGGCGAGTCTGTTTTGACGGTAAGGGGTGCCGAAAACTTTCCTTGGTGCAGGGCTCGCTAACAACCACGCAGTACTACATTTCCTCCTTTACGATGTGACGAACAAACGGAGATGATGAGCTGGTGAGGGGCACGGAGGAGCTCACATGAACAGAGTAGCTTGGGTGTACATACAACGTGGAGTGTCCGACCAGCTGCATGACCGCATACTAGTACTGTGCTGTCCGAAACGTTCCATGTGCCTATCCGTACGTCATGGCGATAGCGTCCGTCACGGTCGAATGTCTTCGGAAGACATGTCATGCTGTGTTTGCCACACTCCTGCTAGTGGTATTGAACAAAGTCCATAGTATTTGATTGCATGCTGGACGGAAATGTCGATGGCCGTGGTCTAAGTTTAGGTTACTGCTGAAGTAGAAGGGAGCCAAGACGCCTGCGGCTGGAAGGTTCGGCGCTGTCGCATTCAGGAGTCGCAGGGTAGAGATCACATCTGTGCATCGACGCTCGGATGCTTGGCCTTGCCTTGCCTTGCCTTGCCTTGCCTTGCGCTTTCGATCGGGAGCTGTGCACGACTCACTTCGAAACCTGGAGTACAGCCCACTATCGTCAAGGCCACTGACTCCGCTCCACCTCATCGTCGCCGACCGCATGTGGCCTCCGATACAAGAGTGTCACCCCAAACCACGACACGCCGACATCCCGGGCGAAACGCGCGCAGCAAGCACGAAGCGTAAGTTCGTGGAGAAGGCTGGCTTTCCCGCCGTGAAAGTGGTATACGGCGTGGCAGTAGTGGCAGAGCACGAGCAGCTGGGAGCGCGGACTTTTGCATTTGGTATATGACGATCGGTGCGGTGCGCTGCGGTGCGGTGGATGAGTGAGCGGGCAGACATAACCACGGCGCGGGCGCGGGCGCGAGCAGGAGCGTGCGGACAGGCGGAGACTGGCGACACACCGGCGTGAGCGCGCGCCTCGAGCGCCGCCTGTAAACAGTAGAAGATGTTCTCCAGCAGCGACAAGTCGGCGCGTCAGAGCAGCGGCGGCAAGTCTTTCTTCTCGCGGAACAAGAAGGACAAAGGGAGCGAGCATGGACACGGCCATGCGCAACCCACCACAATCCACGAGTCCACCGCGCGCCATTCGCACCGCAGCTCCACCAGCACCGTCGACCAGGAGGAGTACATGAAGAATGGCCAAGACCCGCTGGCCATGCAGGCAGGCGTGATCACCAGTATACCCTACGACGCCATGGCCAAAGACACGCGACCTCCCGTTCTCGTTGATCATGCGGATCGACCTGTGTCGAAACGGGAACCGCTGCCACACCACTTGAACAAAGGCGGCGGGGACTTCCATCAGTACCCTGCCTTCGACGCCAGCTCGCTCCCTCCGAGGCCTCCCACCCATGGCAGCAGCCACCGTGGACGACTGGACTCGGATGCCACCACTCTCAATGCCTATCCCGCCTCCCGCAGCTCGAGTGACCACGGCAGTATACGATCGAATTGGTCCGGTGACCGAAGACAATACTACAATGGAAACACTAGTCAGGCGTCTCTCGGTGTGGGCATGACCGGTTATCCTCCCGAGCAATCTTCTGCAAGTCAGCGAGATCGCAACAATCAATACCTCAACGCACACAATCCATCTGCCTTTTCTAGTGCAGCGTCATTCTCCCCAGAAGGATTGCTGCAACACCGGCCCTCGGACGACAAGGTTATAGAAAAAGAATTCTTGGAGTTGATGCTCAAGCGTGGCTGGAAATCACTACCCGAACAAGCGCGAAGGCAGATGGAAGCATATCCTATAAGTAAAAAGTGGACTCTGGTATACCAAGATAGATTGGCAGAGTGGCAAGGAGAGCAGAAGCGCAGAAATATGGCGCGAAACACCATGCAGAGCGTGCATGCAGGATTCGACATTGGCCGGATGGAGGAGGAAGGCAGCCCGGAGTGGTACGTCAAGAAAATTTTGGACAACTCCATATCTGCGAAACAGTTACAGAGCTTGGCTGTAAGCTTGCGGACACAGCCCATCGCTTGGGTCAAGGCATTCGTTGAAGCACAGGGTCAAATAGCATTGACCAACCTGCTCGGAAAATTGAATAGACGACAAGCATCTGGACCAGTATCAGTGGAAGGGTCGAAGCAGGAGAAAGACTTGGATCGAGAATACGATATCGTCAAATGTCTGAAGGCATTGATGAACAACAAGTATGGAGCCGACAATGCGTTGCAGCACGATAGTATTGTCATGGCGCTTGCGAGCTCATTGACAACTCCTCGACTGCACACCAGGAAGCTGGTTTCGGAGCTGCTCACCTTCCTATGCCATTGGGCAGATGGACAAGGTCATGTGAAGGTCCTTCAGGCCATGGATCATCTCAAGGCACAACAAAGCGAGAACGGACGATTTGATGCCTGGCTGCGCATTGTGGAGGTCACCATCGATGGACGTGGTAAGATGGGATCTCTAGTAGGGGCATCAGATGAAGTCCGAAGTGGTGGCGTCGGCATGGAAAACCTTCTTATGGAGTATGCTGTTGCTTCTCTGTTCTTGGTAAACTCCATTGTGGATGCACCGGAAAGAGACCTTCAGCTGCGATGTCACATCCGGGCTCAATTTGTGGCCTGTGGGCTTAAGCGTATCTTCACGAAGATGGAAGACTTCCAGTACGAGGTCATCGATAAGCAGATCGAACGGTATGGCAATAATGAAGCTATCGACTACGAGGACTTGCTGGAACGCGAGAACAGCTCTATGCATGAGAGTATGGAAGGCGAAGGCAGAGATTTGAACGACCCGGTACAAATCGTCGAGGCCATTCAGCAGCGAGTTGCAGGAAGCAGAGAAGGTGACTACTTCCTCTCAGCACTGCAGCATCTTCTTCTCATTCGCGACAACGAAGGCGAAGATCGTGTGAAGCTGTTCCAGCTCGTAGAGAACATGCTCTCGTATGTGGCTATGGATCGACGATTACCAGACATGGACCTCAAGCAGTCTCTCAACTTCTCCGTTCAGTCGTTACTCGACAAGCTTTACACAGACTCCGAGGCTCGACAAGCTCGAGAAGCCGCCAATGAAGCAAAGCTTGTCGCAGATGCGGCCATTGCGGAGCGTGATGAGATGAAGTCCCAGGTGGAGATGGGTGCCGAGGGTCTAGTAGCCAAGCTGCAGAAGCAGATCGATGAGCAAGCTGCTGTCATTGACCTACAGTCTCGACAGACTGAGGCGATGAAATCAGAGCTTGCCGAGCTGCAAAGAGTACGAGCACAGGACTTGCAACGACAAGAACTCGAGACCCGGGAGTTGTACTTGATGCTTCGAGATGCCCAAAACATTGCTGAGTCCAACTCCAAAAAGGGCAGCAAAAATGGCGAGACTACAGATCCGGCTCGTTTGCAAGGTATACTCGATCGTGAAAGGCTTATGGATCGCTTGGAGATGCAGCTTGAACGTGCAAAGACTCAAGCGAAGCTGGAGGGCAAGGTGTGGCAACAGTACAACCCTAGTGACAAGCTGCGTGAACTTCGGGAGAAGATGGAGGGCGCAGGTATGGAGCCAGATGGACTGGAAGCACAGATGAGCTACCTCGGCCAAACCGCTCCTCGAAGAGGCACTGGCATTACGCGCAAACCGGTACGGAAAACTGCAGATGAAGACAGCGTGGACGAGACCATCGTGGAAGACGATGCTGTATATGAGAAGCCTCGACTGGTCGAGTACACACGGCCCAAGGTCCCATCGTCTCTTGCGAATGCACAACAAGGCATGCTTGCTGAGCTTCAAAGCAGAGCCCCGAGGGTAGATGGCAGCGATGATGAAGGTGATGGTGTCACAACCGGACCTAGTCATCCTAGCCTCGAAAGCGAGAGCCCGAAAACACCTACCAGCACAGATCTGCCAGAGCCAGCCAAGGAGAAATTCGATGGCCCTGCCGCACCTCCGCCACCGCCCATGCCTGCATATGATGGAGCAGCTCCACCGCCTCCTCCTCCCATGCCCGGCTTCTCTAACGATGCTCCTCCGCCGCCTCCGCCGCCCCCGCCGCCCATGCCTGGATTTGGCAGTTCAGCACCTCCTCCACCCCCGATGCCTGGCTTTAATGGCGCAGCGCCTCCCCCGCCTCCCCCGCCTCCCGGGATGAGCTTCAAAGGGGGAGCACCTCCTCCTCCACCGCCGCCTCCCGGCGCACCCCCTCTTCCCGGCATGCTCAATGGCGGCTTCCTTCCCAGACATATGCACACCAGTCCAAATGGTGGCATTGGTGCAGTCGCTCCTCGGCCAAAGAAGAAGCTCAAGGCTTTGCACTGGGAGAAGGTCGATTCGCCCGAAGTCACTTTGTGGTCACTTCATACGCCAACCTTCGAGCAAAAGGAAGAGAAGTACCAGGAGCTGTCAAGAAAGGGTATCTTGGACGAGATCGAGAAACTCTTCATGGCCAAGGAGATCAAGCAAATTGGCAAAGGCGGCGGAAAGGTCAAGACCGACAAGAAGCAAGTCATCAGCCGCGATCTCATGCATATGATGCAGATCAGTCTTGCCAAGTTCTCGAACGTAGAAGCAGATGACATCGTACGCATGGTGATCCATTGCGACCGCGAAATCTTGGAGAACAGCACAGTCATGGACTTCCTGCAGCACGAGCATCTCTGCACTATCCCCGACAATGTGGCCAAACTCATGGCACCTTACTCGAAAGACTGGACCGGGCCTGATGCGATTAAGAGTACGCGTGAGCAGGATCCTTCCGAGTTGACTCGAGAGGACCAGATATATCTCTACACGGCTTACGAGCTACATCATTACTGGAAGGCGAGGATGAGGGCCCTTGCCCTGACCAAGAACTTCGAACCAGAGTACGACGAGATCTCTGGAAAGCTCAAGCAGGTGGTTCAGGTATCAGAGAGCTTGCGTGATTCTGTCAAACTTATGCCGGTCTTTGGTCTTATTTTGGACATTGGAAACTACATGAATGACTCTAACAAACAGGCTGTTGGTTTCAAGCTGTCCTCGCTTGCTCGTCTTGGTATGGTCAAGGACAAGGATAACGAGTCTACACTTCTGGACTATGTCGAGCGCGTGGTCAGGAAACAATACCCACAATATGAAGGCTTCTACGAGGACATCTCTGGTGTGCTTACGACACGAAAGATCAATATCGAGCAGCTTCAAGGCGATGCGAAGAAGTATATTGACAACATCAACAATGTGCAATCCTCGCTGGATTCTGGCAACCTCAGCGACCCCAAGCGGTTCCATCCAGAGGATCGCGTCAGCCAGGTCGTGCAAAGGTCAATGAAGGAAGCTAGACGGAAGGCTGAACAGATGGCACTCTATCTCGACGAGATGAACCGGGTGTACGATGATATTCTCACGTACTTTGGCGACGACAACAAGGATGAGAACGCTAGGCGAGAGTTCTTCAGCAAGCTCGCCAACTTCTTGCAGGAGTACAAGGTAAGTTGGCATCTCGCATGTTGCAAACATTCCGTTGAATCAAATACTGACCAATTGCCAGAAATCGCACGAGAAGAATCTTGTACTCGAAGAAGCCTGGCGCCGCAACGAGGAGAACATGCGCCGCAAGCAGATGAAGTCTGGTCAGGGTTCATCATCTGCATCGGTCAGTGATGCTCCTGCCAGTCCAGTGTCAACAGGTGCGATGGACGACCTGCTCCGGAAGCTCCGTGCTGCTGCACCAGTTGCCAAAGACACTAGAGAACGAAGACGACGAGCACGACTGAAAGATCGGCATCAAGTGCGCGTTGCTTCGGGTCAGAAAATACCGGAGACAGGCGAGAATATGGTGACCGATGAGAGTGGTCTCCTAAGTCCTGCCAAGACCAACGACTCTGCCGACAGTAACGAGCCAGTTGAAGGTGGCATGTCGGAAGGAGAAGACATCGCAGATCGAGCAGCCTCAATGCTCCAAGGCTTACGTGGCGACGCTGAGCCTGCTGAGACCGGATCTGAAAGCATTCGGGTGCGAAGGCGCAGGGAAAGCGCCGATGATGAACGAGCCAGAAGACGTGCAAGGAGACGTGCTGCTGGAGGTAGCACAGACACGACTGCCACGACAATCACGGAGGAAGGCGATGGAGCCGCTGCCGATAAACCTGGCGAGACAACAATTTTGGAAGAAGCCGAAGACGAATCTCGCTGTAGTGATGGCAAGCGTGATTCAGGAGAGTCACCGTTACCGACACCTACAACTGTCGTCGTCCCGCCCAGTCCGACGGCCAGCGAACATGGTCCTGAGAAAGCGGAATAGCGTGTTGCTTTGATGGATGCTTTGAATCGTGTCGCCAGATCGCCAATCATTGATTGTGAGCACAGGAAATGGGAAGTTGGATGAGATGAGTGATGCAAAGATGGTGGATTGATTGTACATAATAATCTCTTTAATGTCTGTTGTATCAAAAAGGCAAACAAGCAAGCATAGTGGTGAGGTGGAATGGGGTCAATCGCTTTTAGCGTCGGAGTGAGGCGTTTGTTTTGGTTGCTAGACGTGAGGGACTTGCTCACGGGCGAGTGTTGAGAGATATAAGCTGAGAGAGATAGGTTGATTTTACCCGCTTGTTACATTCTCGTAAAGTGTATTCAAGAGATCGAAGAGAATTGTGTCTCACAATTTGAGCTGTGATCTGTTTTTTTCTAGACTTTGCATCCATAATCCTTCATTGTGATGGTGGCTTTGATATTTAATCCCCTCGTTACGCCGAACGCAATGCCATATCGTACCAGAAGAAACAAACTAACGCCTCTCGTGAAAATCGTGCCCTCATTGCCGTCTTTCGAACAGCGGTTATGATCAGGATCCAATTCCTCCACCATGGCTCCTAACTTCCTCCTTTTCCAATTTGGGAGGCTCTCGACTCAACAACGATCGCAGTTCAGGTGTAATGATATTTTCCTTCTGCACAGCTTCCTCAGCTTCCCGTCTTGCAGCAGCTTGTTGCGCTGGAGTCTGCTGTCTCGACGAGCTCTCCGCCGCGCTTGAACTGGTTCTCCTCGGTCTACCGTCACTTCCGGGTCTACTTATAGTAGGACTAGGAGGTTGCGGCAGTGCGACCCTTTGTCTGATTTCTGGCCCTTGTGGGAAATTGTTCTTGCGATCAATCGCTTCGACCATTCTCCGATACCTCTTGAACAGACTTTCGGCTCTAACGAGGGTGCTGTAGAGGTCAATAGTGCCAGAGAGCTCGTTGATATACTTGAGAACTTCATCGAAGCCTTTTAGATGCTCCATGATGACATTCCTGTGCTTTTCGAGGATGGCGGCTGCGATGAAGAGGTGGAAGTTGGAGCTGAGATAGTCTGTCCACAGTCCTTCCCAGAGTCGGCAAATCGGCTCGAATTCGAACTCGCGCTTGAACCAGACGAGGAGCATCCGGAAGAAAAAGAAGAAGTTAGTGCTGTCGACTCGAGCGAGATGTTCATAAAGTTTTGGATCGATAAGCTGGATGAGCTGGTCGAGCGTCGACAACTGTAGTCGCATGCCAGACTGATCTCGTAGAAAATTCCGTTCCATTCTCTCCATGAACTTCACGAATCCCCAGAAAGCGATGGCGTCATCTTGCTCAATGGCATAGATGGGTGCGAGCAGATCGGACATGCCTTGGACATAGCCAAGATCTCGGTTGTACTCGTTGTATGTCAACAGCATATCCTTCATCTGCTCGAGGTGCACATTCGTGCCCGATTCTGCAAAGGGTGAGTCAGGATCGGGGTGTGGAATATCCTCGCCAGCGAAGAGCGGAAGGTGGCGATCTGTTCTGTGAACATCCTTTTCTACAGCGCCACGAATGGCTCGGTCAGTATATTGATCAGCAGCAGCAATGTTGGCTGTGAGGTATGAGTCAGGCTTACCAATTCGCATCTTCTGCTCTTTCCACCATTCTCGCTCCTCAAGAGTACCAGACTCATCGACCAGTCGCTCCCACCAGGAAGCCTTCAAACGGATATACTCATCTCGTAGACTGTTCATCTTCGCATGTCTATCTTCGCTTGTGCTGTCCCATTCGTATACTCCAAGCAGAAAGAGCCAAGCCTCTTTTCTGACGCCGTCGTTTTCTGCCAAACCGCCATGGAAAATGCGTTCCTTCACTTCTTCGGAGGTCTTCTCTAACCTGCCTGTGCGAAAGTTGAACCAGCTGTTCCACTCATCGCGGTCCACTGGTTTCCTCTTATCTGCAAGTGCCAAACCCTCCTGCGCGTCTAGCAACTCGAACTCGCCAAGCTCGCCATCCTCCATTTCGAGGACGTCTTTTGCGGTCCAGATTCGCTGGTTTCTCTCCCGATCAGATTGCTCTGCAATGCTCATCGCCCATCGGGCCAGATACAGCCTTGCCGAGTCAAATTCGTCGGCGACCGTCTGGATCTGTGGATTCTGCATCAAGCGTCGGAACTGTGGCGGAAGATTCTTGTTCTCTGCTACCGACTGTGCCGTTCTTCGCGTGAATGTCGTAACCTTTGCCATGCTCTCCAGGAAACCCCATCTGGCCTGTTTCAGGACAGCGGCGATGGCTGTTTCGCCATTGCTTTTGTTCTTTGTATGAGACGGCTCGTCCTTGTGCTTGCCTTCCAACACATTCTTCACTTTATCTGGTGTAGGCTTGCCTCCACTGCCAAAGTTGAACTTGTCGTCGTCGCTCGGGTCAATCAGATAGATATTGGGTTCCTGAGTCGATCGTTCAACATTGACATGCTTCTTCAGCCATTCCATGACCTGGCCACCGCCCCAAAACATGTGGCCATCGGATCCACTAATGCTGAAGTCCTCACGTTGCAGCTTCTTGCGCTGCGCGATGGTGCTCTGGCATTCGGAATCGTGAAAGAACAAAGCCGGAAAGCCGTCACCAGCCTTCGAGTTGATGATGATGCTACCGAACCACCAGCCGGTGCTCGGTGGACGTACTGTAATGCTGAAAATATCACTGACTTGTACGGCGAAGGCGTGCGTGCACAAAGTTGAGCTGTGGGTTGTCACAACAGGCGGTCTCGGAACGAGGCTACTCTGCTTTGGTGGCGAGTCACTGTCTGCCAAAGCCATCTCAACTTTGGTATACTTTTCAATAGCATCGCCGACACTGCTCTCGGGCACCCAAGCAAGCAACAAATCTGACCTTGATCGCGGTTTTGCACTGCTGCCACCAAATGAGGTCGGCCTGGCCTCGAGATCCGGCTTCTGCTGTACGAGGGCAATCCATCCTGGCACATTGTCCTTTGCGCTAGGGGTTGGATGTATGTAGACCTTGCTCTTGCAGTACAACAGCTTGACTCCTTTCTCACTCTTGCTATGTCTCACAGTGTTGTACTCGCTCTCCATCTCATCGTCGGATAAATAGAAGCTGGCCGAGGGCGATGGCGGCGAAGGCGGCGACGGGGGATTGGCTGCAGCGTCTGTGGCTGCCAATGGTGGTGTGGAAGGCATGATGAGGTGTTTCGTACAGACAGCCTTGCCTCCTGCTGTGACTGTATTGCTCTAGCCCCAGGGAGGATCACATGCTATGCCAGGTCATACTGTACTTTGAACACCAGGGAAGCGAATACGTGAGGGAACGAGGAAGGAGGACCGAGGCGGAACGCGGGGCATCGAGGCGCTGTGAAACATATGACGTTCGTGGAAGAACATTTGTTAGCCACCATGCAATACAATGGATAATGCAATGTAATCGCGGCTGCTGCTGAGTGCAAAGAAAGATGGAATCGTTCAGTCGTATGTACAGTCGCTCGTAAATCATAGCCTTTGGTATCATTCTTTCCCTCTTCATTAAAAGTCTCCTCCCATGTCGCCCATGTCATTGTCCTGTCCATCGTCATACCCTTGCTGATAAGCTTCGTCCTCGCGGTCGTCGATCGCGTCTGCGATGAGTGCACCACCAACAAGACCAGCTCCAACACCGAGCGCTGCTCCACCCATAGCGCCCATTCCTCCTCCACCTCGTCGATGCGGCTGTTGTCCGCCATAGTATCCGCCTTGGGGAGGATATCCTCCATAGCCTTGCTGTGGATAGCCGCCATATTGCTGGGGAGGAGCATAGCCCTGCTGCGGGTATCCTCCATAATGCTGCTGTTGGGGATAGCCCGGCCTCGACGAGGAAGACCCACCCAGCTTGTCCTTCAACTTGCCAAAAAGTCCGCCCTTGCTCTTAGACCCTCGGTCGGCGTCTTGGCCGGCACCAGTTGACTGCACTCCATAAGGCGACGAGCCGTAGTTGCTTTGCTGATTTTGTCCACCTTGATAGTAGCTGTCCGCTGCGCCTCTGCTGCTCTTCTGAGCCCGAGCATCTTCCTCTTGCTGCAACTGACGCGCAAGCCGTTCGTCCTCGCTGGTATCGTGACTCGATCCTGCTCCTCCTGCGGCCCCATTGAAAGGGTTGTTGCTGCCTAGCGCTGGCTTCTCAGGCCCTGTATACTTACTCTGGCTGTGATCGTAGCCTGGCGGAGCACCACCAGGCGGCGCGTCGCCTGACGTTGCGTAGACGGGCTCTGTCGGCTTGTCCCATTGCGATTGCTTGGTGTGCGTGTTCACGTAGAACCACTCTTGGTATTGATCATTCCAGATCGCTTTCCAGCCCTAGCGTTGTGTAAGTCAGTTACCGGCATTGCAGGGAAAGCTCGATTTCATACCTCGGGCACTTTTGGTGGAGGTGGACCAACGGGCGGCGCAAAGTCGGACATGCTTGTGTAAGGTGGTAAGGTGATTACAGTGTTGGAGAGCAGGAAGAACGAGGATGTTTGCTTAAACAATTACACCTTACAAGCGACCCAAGAAAGCTTGCGGCGATTCGGCGAGCCGCGAAGTGTGATCTCAGCCACAGCCCCGCGCGTCACAGCGGCGAATACGACAAGAGGTTCAGGGCCTGTTCGGTTGCACCTGCGCCTAGGTGTAGGTCGATCAAATACGCCTAGTGTAGGAGCAACCGAACAGAAGGCGTAGTTCAAATATTCACTTAGCCCCTCCTCCTCTTGAACCGGGCCTTGTTCAATCTTAAAGTATAACCGTAGGTTGAACCGAACAGATTTAGCAATATACACTTCACCCGGCTCGGTATAGCTCGGATATACACCAAGTAGATATAGACGATAGCCGTAGCGACCTACACTTCAGTTTTTGGTAGGGGACAAAAATACTAGCGAAGGGGTACAGTTTAGAAGCGTAGGTATAGGTTCCTTCACTTCTCGAAATTTAAAGGTTATGTGCTAAGCTTCTCGAGCCCGAGTGATCCCCGGCTTAAGTATAGTTTCAAGCTGCACTCAGTACAAAGCGTAGTTGCAACCGAACAGGCCCTCAGTTCAGCGGTCAGCCTTGGCCCAAAGCTTTTCCATATGTGTGTGTGTGTGTGTGTGTGTGTGTGTGTGTGTGTGTCGCGCTTCTTTCACTGACCACGAGCCGACACCATCATACCTACGGAGGCAGCACAGCCTTGAAATGATGCTTCGAGAACCTGCGTCTCACTGCAGCAGCCAGGTTCTGAGTACAGAGAGTCCAAACGGCCTAACGATCCCGAGGACTGCCTCATGCTAAGGCCAATACAAGCCCGCCCAGGTCATTGACAAGCTGATCCATCGTACCCCATACTCAGGTGCGTATGCTTTGACCTCGGACTGCGACAGCAGCGCGTTTGCTTGGACTACTGTCCGCCTGTAGCGGTGCTGCCTGGGTGCTCGCCGCAGACAAGGAGTGGTCTCCGATGTCACACCATGATTTGCTGCTGCGAGGATCAGAAGGCTCAGTGGGCCACTCAGAAGAGCCATACGGTCTGTTATGCATTGCTCGTTGGAAGGGCACGCGTATCAGTACAGCGGTTGCGCCTTAGCCATCAATGAGATCACGTCTTCCGGCGATATCGGTGCTGGGAGGAGAGACACGCAACTGTTATCTTCCAGGGCATTTTTGCCATTAACTCGTCGACAGGCGCCAAGTATGAGTCGAAGCAGGCGTCGGTCAATGTCTCAGTCGGCGATCATGGTGGAAGCTGCGTAATTTGCTGCGGAGCTTTGTGAAGTCGCTCCATGGCGCCTCAAGTCTTTTGGGTAAGCAAAGTTCTTGTCACATTTGCTAAAAATATGCGAGGAACATGTTTTGGGCTCATGGTAGACTCCGTCTTTCCTTCTGTCTTTTGCTCGATCGAAAGGCTTTCCGCGGTGACGGCATGGATATGCTCCATCAACCTTCGCCATATCCGAGGCTCCCGCTCACTGCCGCCTCCTCTACGAGGAGGTTGCAAGCCACCTTATAATTCTTCGGATTTTAACACTTTACCTTATAATTACACAACAACACTATTATATCGCTTTCCCAATCGATTTAGTACATACTTATTATATTTCTAATAATGCCTCGTATCTATAATACTATAGATACGCGTATACGTTATCCTATCGCGAAATTAATACCCTACGTATACGAGGAGAACAAGGTATAGGCTATTCTAGATAAGATTATAGTATTCTACTACGAATACGATAACTATATACCTAATATTAAGTAGTAGTCTACTAACAAGTATATTAACTATTAGAAGCTCCGCTATCGATATCTAAGTATAATAGATCGTCGTAGCGGCTATAGTACGCTAACCGAACGAATACCCCCGAATTCGAAGATAAAGCCTACTTAGTAAACTACTCTCTTCGAATACTACTATAGACGCGAGCTTATAGGCCTTAATATTCCTATATAACTACTATATAATATTACTAATAATATCCTTCTTCGTAATACCTTAGATCTACTTAATCTACCGATAGTAGATAAGCGCTAGTCTAAGAGATTTATAAAGGAATATAGCCTATATCGAGTACTATAGAAACCTATAGAGATAGTACGTAAGGAGGCTTATAAACCTAATCGGATAAGACGCTAGTTTATACGATTAAATACTACGATACTATACTATAATATTACTAATCTATAGCTTATTTAGAACTTCGACGAGACTAGTTTCCGAATAGGCATTAGGGGCAAGGAATACGTAGTTACTATAGATCTAAAGCGTCGTTCTTAGAGCGCTTCTAAGACTAATAGGAAGTATATAATACTAGTTAAATTAGTTAATATAGTAGGCAATTATATACCTCCTATACTTATCGCTATAGGCAAGGTTCTATAAGAACGGTAGTTTACTAACTTGTCCGGTTCTACGCTAGTTAATATAACAGAAAGTAGATATATAAACGATAACTCGGCCTATTACTATATCTAGTACTTCTACAAGTACTCGAAACGTTATATAGATAATAAGGACTAATAGCGTATACTAATTTGCGACAATTATAGTTCTTATAACTTCTAGGAGTTCCTAGAATTTGTATAGTCTTACAAGATAGTAGTACTCGGTCTACTAGCTTATATATTACATTTCCTATAACTATTAGATATAGTACTATTCTAGCTATTTAAACACTATTACTAGTAGGCTATACTAGACGCAATACGTACTAGCTATACTCAATTTAGCGTTACTAAGTTTATAGCTACTATCGATTCTATAAGAACTAATACCTTTAAATCTAGTAGTATTAAATCCTCCTTCCGTAAGATAGGCATCTTTCTATACGACCTAGAGCGCGCCCTAGAGTTCCTTAGACTCGAGTATAATAGTACAAATAGTACGTAATACTAGTAATAAAGCGAACGACTAGATACGCTTACTATCGTAGAGGTAGACCGAGCTATTAATTTAGTAGGTTTACTTAAATACCTCTATAGAGATAGTATTTCGCTAGCGATCCCTCGCTACCTATACGAACTAGAGGTACCTATACTATCGATAGAGAACAAGAGTAGCCTATTAAATATAAAGGATAGTACAAACTATACCAAGTTCCTCTAGTAACGACTCGAAGGTCTCCTATCGTTACCCTCCGCTAGGGTTACGAAGCGACTATTTATCTATAATAAAGTAAACACCTAACTAGCTACCTAAGCAACGTATAATCTCTCTTAAACGGAGGTAGCTACTCGTATATATAGAAGACGAAAAGAAGCTTCTTCTCGTCCTATTATAATAGGTAGTCTACTATATGCTTTATAAGCAAGAAGAGCTATTAAGAAACGGAAGTTTAACGATAAGGTTATAGCCCTATAGTAGACAAGAGACAAGGTACGGCGCTTAAGAATACTATAGACTAACTATAAGAAGCGTTATCGTAAGGCACTTAACATAAGTATTAAGAGCCGTCCTAATACGAAGGTTAAGGTCTAACTACTACGAGAGATAGGCCTTAACTTGTAGCCTACTAAGGGTTAGTTAGTAAAGACATATATGCCTATTCTACCTATTAAGAAAGTACTTAAAGTATATCCTATTACTCGTATAACGGCTAAGATTGCTAGAGCTAAGAAGTCTATTGTTACTATCTATAAGGTCCTTACTTGCGTAGGTAACCCTAGTAGTAATATTAATCTAGATACTAAAGAAGAAGCTATACTAGAACCTAACTATAAGCTTGTAGTATAGACCTATAAAGAGGCCGAGCGTAGATAGCGGCTTACTATAGTTACTATAAGAAAGAAGGCTTAGAAGCGCTTACATAAGTAGTTCCTTTAAGATAATAATATACTAGATAGTAGTAACGAAGGTAGTAGATTAGATAGTAACGACGATAAGCTAATAGGTCTTAATTAGTATATGTAACCTGTTATACTACTACGTAGTCTATCTAATAAGCACGAGTTGCCTATTCGATCGTTACCTCCGCTTAGTCCGTAGTTATTACCTCTACCTAGTAATAGATAGCAAATATAGGAATATAACCCTATAGTATTTCATAATAGTCTATATTATATATAGATGTATTACATGCGTTCTATAGGTCTTATTTACTCAATCTAACGTAATTATAAGGTAAAGTGTTAAAATCCGAAGAATTATAAGGTGGCTTGCAACCACCCGAAGGGTAGGCGGCAGCGAAGCGGGAGCCACGGATACGCTTCCTTCGCTTGGCTGGCCAACTTGGACTTCGACTTAGCCCTTCCTCAACATTCGAGGGTGGATTTGAGG
The DNA here is from genome assembly GCA_001578225.1 of Pseudocercospora musae. Classification (NCBI taxonomy): domain Eukaryota; kingdom Fungi; phylum Ascomycota; class Dothideomycetes; order Mycosphaerellales; family Mycosphaerellaceae; genus Pseudocercospora; species Pseudocercospora musae. The sequence goes on from LFZO01000469.1 coordinate 29,395, forward strand.
CAATCCAACCGTCCCCGATTTGGTCGCAGGTAGCGCGCCTGGAATAGACGCCGAATTGTCGCGTCGTGATACGGCATGGTGGTGCTGCTGGCCAGATCTCTGGTCACTGCTTAGGCTACCTTTCTCGCTCTCTAGAACCGGCGTGAGAATGATACGTCTACGCTCCTATGGATGGCCCCTGCGAAGTGGTCTGCCACGGCTTGTTGTAGAGAAGCTGCTGAGTCCACGCTGATCCCCTTTTCGAGGAGCGCTTCATCTAATTCATGTTGAATCTTTTGCCCGAGATGCAGCAGCGGTGCCAGCACGCGCTCATCGCAATCGGGACTGCTTTGTTGCATTGCAAAATTCCAGAATGCTGCCTATGCTCTTTCCAAGGGATCGTTTCTTCATGTGTACTGCTTCTGCTATCCCAGCTGTGCGGAAGCAGTAGCAGAAACACTGGAAAACGAGAAGGATGGACTTACCTCAAATTTGCTAGACATTCGTGTTCACGGGTCTACGGTTGGCAGCCGCCAATATCAGCTCCTGCAGGCTGTGCTGCTAAAGGCGGCTTTGCAGGAGAGCAAGCTTGGCAGACGCGAGGAATCGATCGATCAGAAGCGTGAAGCAGACCAATGGAGAGGTACATACGCCGGTACATACGCCAAGGAAGGCGCGCTAGTGTGAGCTGCTGTTTATGAGAAAACCGAAGAAAGAAACCCCCCCCTTGCATTGCTCGTTCACTCTGCCATCTGGGCAGATATCAGCAATCTATTGGTATCATCAACATGGCTTTCTATTGCCTTTCGTCCTTTACCCAACGCCATCAAACGCCAGTGTGCTTCATTCAAATCATGACCTGCTGGCAGAGTGATCTCTCAACTTCTGTATCACTTCGTCGCAGGACTCCATATCCGCAGCATCTTGTCCAGCCTTTGAGCCCTGCCACACTGAGTCGGGAAGTGCCTTCTCCAGTTCGTCCATACCAGGCTGAAAATTCCTCACAGAACTGCTCAGCGCACCAATTGCCTTTTTCCTCACACCTTGATCGTCGTCTTCCACCGCTAGTTTAGCAAGTGTCGGTATTACTCCAAGACTCAACGCCCTCTCTTGCGACTTGATGTTGTTCTGTACTGCCGTGTTCACGCACGCTGCCGCATTCTTTCGCATCTCTGGCTCAGCATTTTCAAGCTGCTTCATCAGAGGTTCCCACAGTCCCAGCGGCTCCATGTTGTTCGCGTTATCGATTTGCTCAATGAGTTGCTCAAGGTTGTCCCATGCGATGAGCTTGTTGTCCAGACCGACTTGATCCATCGGTGCCACAATCGCATGCATGGCATCTTTCATGCGATCTGCATCTGACGGTCCTCCGAGCAGTTCTGCAAGCATCTTCGGATTCAGTCCGCTGCTGGGATCGCGTCGTTGGTCTGCTGGTTGGGCATTGCGGGTGGAGTCGCTGTTTTCGATGGACCATTTGAGGAGGTCATTTAGGCCTTGCTGGTCTGCCATGTTTGTGATATTCCTTTGATGGGGCAGATATTGGTGCTCTATGCTTTGGCGCACTTCAGGTACGTGATGTCGTGTTGTAAGAAAGTAGACACTGGGAAACGCGAATTGTTCACTTCACTTCACTTGGGGCAGAATTCTTCCGGCCCTGCTAGCCACTTCGAGCAGATTCTTATATTTTCTTTCCGGATTCGTCGCGCCGCAGGCGTTTATGCTGCTTTCAAACTAGCACAGACGACTCTCTTAGCTATAGCAGAGATGTTCCAGTAAGGTCGGACGAGAGATGGCTTGGTGTAGCATCGAGTATCGATGGTCGGAGCCTGGAAAGGAGTTGGCTGGTATGAGTTCTAATCTTGGGAGCATGGCGGGGTACCGAAAACAATGCTAGCGACACGCACAACAAGCTGGCAGCTCAGCTCATCAGCTCAGCAAAATTTGACAGGCGGCTGCGTGTGCTGACGAGAGATGGCATCGCTTCACGGCGCCAGGAGTGCGTTGCGTGGGGCTTTTCCATATGGTCCCGTGTGTGTGTGTGTGTGTGTGCCTTTCAGCCGTCAATCGGCACAAATGATACTACTGCCTGATTGACTTGGTTCATATCAATGGAATTCGCAAGGCGAAGGCGAAGGCGAAGTCGTCTTGGCGCGCGGTACACGCAAGCAGAGGCAACACGCCAGCGATGCCGAAGAATAATCAGGCAGCGAGATATGATACAGTAACTTAGAGGACCACCGGCGCCGCTGCACCTGGCTGCAATTATCCTTTCCTTCACATCCCAATTTGTCGTTGTTTCAAAATCCTGATTCGACAGCTCCCGACGCAGAACGACTGGGCCGGAAAGCCGCCCATCGTGCGCACTTTCCTACTCTTACACCGCAACCTCCACTACTACCACTACTACTTTCAACCTCATCCTTGTCCGCGACACATCCGACATCTGCTTTCTGCGAGGCCCATTGAGCACTCGCACTCGCACTCGCACTCCACCCACCCACACCCTCAAGCTAAACACCGTCGCCATGGAGGGTAAGCTCGAGCAATTTCTATTGTTGCCTCAATCATCCCCAATCCACCCCTAGATGGCCTGTTGCCACCAGAGAGACCATCCGCTGACTTGCCTGCGACATACAGAAGAGGTCGCAGCATTGGTCATTGACAACGGGTAAGAATGCGCCTCCCACCGCCGCCGCAACCTCGTTTCACCTCCCTTTCGACGTCATCAGCAATCCGTCCATCCACCAGTCAGCGAAACGAGACCCGGTGAAGAGCAGGCAGAATCAAGATAGCCATACTGACCGATATGCAGCTCTGGTATGTGTAAGGCCGGTTTCGCCGGTGATGATGCGCCACGAGCTGTCTTCCGTGAGTACTTCCGCCGTCTACGCTGGCTAGCGCCAGGAAGCTGACGCTGAGCCCAGCATCCATTGTCGGCCGACCACGTCACCATGGGTATGCGACTCCGCCCTCCGCTGAAGCTGGGCCATTTCTGACAAGAGCTTAGTATCATGATTGGTATGGGTCAGAAGGACTCCTACGTTGGTGATGAGGCACAGAGCAAGCGTGGTATTCTCACCCTCCGATACCCAATCGAGCACGGTGTTGTCACCAACTGGGATGACATGGAGAAGATTTGGCATCACACTTTCTACAATGAGCTGCGTGTCGCTCCAGAGGAGCACCCAGTCCTGCTCACTGAGGCTCCAATCAACCCAAAGAGCAACCGTGAGAAGATGACACAAATCGTCTTCGAGACCTTCAACGCACCAGCCTTCTACGTCTCCATCCAGGCTGTGCTCTCGCTGTACGCCTCTGGTCGTACCACTGGTATCGTGCTTGACTCAGGTGACGGTGTCACTCACGTTGTCCCTATTTACGAAGGTTTCGCTCTCCCACACGCCATCTCTCGTGTCGACATGGCTGGTCGTGACTTGACCGACTACCTCATGAAGATTTTGGCCGAACGCGGATACACTTTCTCCACCACCGCCGAGCGTGAAATTGTCCGCGACATCAAGGAGAAGCTTTGCTACGTCGCCCTCGACTTCGAGCAGGAGATCCAGACCGCCAGCCAGAGCTCTTCCCTCGAGAAGTCCTACGAGCTTCCTGACGGCCAGGTCATCACTATTGGCAACGAGCGTTTCCGAGCTCCAGAGGCCCTCTTCCAGCCATCTGTCCTTGGTCTCGAATCTGGCGGTATCCACGTTACTACCTTCAACTCCATCATGAAGTGTGACGTTGATGTCCGTAAGGATCTCTACGGCAACATTGTCATGGTATGTATCATGTTTCCATGCGCATGCGTACTCTGCTGACCCCTTCTCCAGTCTGGTGGTACTACTATGTACCCAGGTATCTCCGACCGTATGCAGAAGGAAATCACCGCCTTGGCCCCATCCAGCATGAAGGTCAAGATCATCGCTCCACCAGAGCGCAAGTACTCCGTCTGGATCGGTGGTTCCATTCTTGCATCTCTCTCGACATTCCAGCAGATGTGGATCTCAAAGCAAGAGTACGACGAGTCCGGCCCATCTATCGTCCACAGGAAGTGCTTCTAAGCGCAGCGTTGGCGAAGTGCTGGAGTATTTTGTACGAGAAGTCGTGGAATGGGTTGCGGCATACAGCGGGAGGCGTCTACGATCGTCTCCGAGCCAGTCGACTGTTGCAAAACAGCAGAGCATGGCGGAGCGCAGTGTTTGGCAGTGGGATTGGCGCAGGATGTCGCGGTAGAATAGCTACTGTCACATATGCTCTAGGAGAGCGATCAATTGCTTGACTGGGTGAAGCATCTGCTACGAGACGACTGCTTTGTTTTGCGCTTGATTTATGGCCTCCCATGGCAAGATGACAAAAGAAATTGAGCACCTGTTATTCTCCTTATATACCTGAAAAGCCTTTGTGGCTGCCGTTCTTCTCCCTGCCTTGGCTGCGCGACAAATGTCTGTGCTCACGTCGAATTCGCATATAGAGCTTTCACAGGCGAATGCCCTTCAGGACTCTGCATATCTTCGCTCAGAAGAACTCGCCAGATGTATGTAGCTGTGCATGCCGTGCATCCTCACAGTGAGTGCCAGCAGATGTTCTCGCATGTGACGTGAACTCTATGCCGCACACATGATTTCGAACCAGCGAGTCCTGTCGTATAAAGATAAGTCCAACCATAAATCCCTCTTGGGTCACTCTTGCCTAGCTTCACTCTCGATCTCGATGAATGGTGACTCCCTGCCTGCTGAAGATATCTAACAACATCGCTCGACGAACGCTCTCGACAGCAGGATCGCCACTCAGCACTCCGGCCATGGCGCCGAGCGAGAAGAACATAGTCGTAATAGGCGGCGGAATTATAGGCTGCACGAGTGCCTACTTCCTCACAAGACATCCCAAATACAATCCGAGTAGGCACAAGATCACGCTTTTGGAAGCTAGCAAAATCGCTGGTGGCGCATCAGGCAAGGCTGGCGGACTTCTAGCACTATGGGCCTACCCAAGCTCCATAGTGCCATTGAGCTATCGATTACATCAAGAGCTAGCAAAAGAGCATGATGGGGAAGAGAGATGGGGATACCGGGCACTACACTGTGGGCAAGTTGATTGCACGGGCAGACAACTACCGGAAAGGCAAGAGGCAATCACCAACAGTGTTGGGGAGAATGTGAGTTTACAGAAGAACCCGCCAAAGGCCAAGGGCAAGTATGCTGCCGCAGGAGTTCCGAAAGACCTCGATTGGGTGGCGCCTGACAGTCTACGAGCGTACGACGAAATGGGAGACCCAACGACTACAGCACAAGTGCATCCTCTGCACTTCACCACCAGGATGGCAGAGCTTGCAAAAGAGAAAGGAGCGGACATCAGGGTCGGTGCTAGTGTGAAGAGCATCAACTACTCCTCAAGTGGAGACGCTGTGGAAAGCGTGACCTATGAGACGGATGGCAGGTCGGAGACCATACCCGCAACTGATGTTGTGGTAGCGGCTGGCCCGTGGACACGAAGTGTATACCCATCTGCGCCCATTGATGCCATGCGAGCTCACAGCGTCACGATAAGACCATCTCGAGAAGTTTCTGCGTACGCGCTGTTCACCCAAATCAAGCTTCCGTCAAAGTTCCCGTCGACCAAGAGCGTCGGCAAGCATTCCGGTCAGATCGTGAGCCCAGAGATCTATGCGCGACCCAAAAACGAAGTCTACGCATGTGGTGAAGGAGATCATATAGCTCCGCTACCGCCGACCAGCGAGGAGGTCCAGACTGATCAAGGACGATGTCAGGAGATTATCGATTTCGTTTCAAGTATCAGTGACGAATTAAAAGACGGCGAAGTCACAGCACGTCAAGCCTGCTATCTGCCTTCGGTCAATGGTAGCAACGCTCCTCTGGTGGGACCAACTGGTGTAAAGGGAGAGTGGATGGCCGCCGGCCATACTTGCTGGGGCATACAAAATGGGCCTGGAACTGGGAAGCTCGTTTCCGAATTCGTATTTGACGGAAAGGCATCGAGCGCGAAGGTCCAGGGACTCGATCCGAGAAACTACTTGTAGAAGTCGTCGAACAAGAGCAATGAGCAGATTGGCTCGACACCAGTAATCAGGAGATCGAAGGCATCAAAGTGCTGCGATTTTCCAATATTAGCTATGGCTGCCCGCGAGGCACAAGCATCACTTTCGAGCGCAAAACTGAAACATGATGGAGTTGTATCTCAGGCTGTCACTTGAGGTTGGACATTCTACTCGATGTGCTACCATACTCGGTGGTGAAATCCTGAGGCCGAGCACCTTGGCCGAAGCTCGGCAAGAAGAGCTTAGCTTTGTGCTTGCATGTCACGTTTGCACAGCAAGCAATCGAAAAGTACATTGACAAAAGATATCAGTTCAGCTTGAGTTCGCTGTTAGGCTCGGAGATTTTCAGCACTCGCCGTACTGAAGGATGGCGAAGTCGTTGCAAAGCACGCATATGGATTTGCAGATCTCGACCGGCACATTCAGCTGACAACGTCAACCCAGCTACCGATATGCTCGATCTCGAAGCAGATGGTGTGCCTGGTCCTGGCCGACTTGATTAAGAACCCAACTGCAGCTATGTCAGCGCGAGGCAAGAATCTTTCAGAGCTCATGACCGAAGAGCTCCACAAGTTGCTTCCTGGAATCAGCGGTAGTGATCTGGAAGTGGCGCATCTATATAACATGCAAAGTGGCATTAGAGACTATTGGGCCATGACCACGATCTGGGGCGCGAGACCCGATGGCTCATTCTCGTTGGCACGTGATGCGCCAGAAAGCTTGAAAAGACTCAAATCTTTCCACTTCAAGCTAGGCACGGAGTTCTCATACTCAAATGTCAACTTCCACGTTCTAGCACGCCTAATGGATAATATTTCCGGCGTGTCTCTCGGACAGCTTCTTGCGGAAAGAGTCTCCATTCCGGCAGGCATGAAGACGGCTCTGCTTTCTGCCAACACGGCTGGACACCCTCTTCCTTGCGTTGGCTACGAGGGCGATGAGAGACATGGTCATTTACCTGCTTTGAATCGTATCGAGTGGTCTGGCGATGCAGGTATAGTTGCAAGCTTGGAAGAATTGATCGCTTACGAGAAGTACTTGGATCGACCATGGGAAGATTCGAAAAGCAATTATCGATATATTGCCCAACCGCAAAGCTATAAGGATGGGTCTCCTGCAAAGTATGGCTTTGGATTAGGTCGCGGAGAGGTCAATGGCAAAGTAACGCTTGGCCATGGCGGCGCATTACGAGGCTACCGTTTGCACAGGATTCACATGCCTGAGGAGAGAATTTCTGTCGTAGCTATGTTCAATCATGAAAATGACGCAGGGGGTGCGGCGGACTACATCCTCAAGCAAGCTTTGCAGTGGGGAAAAGCGGTCTCAGCCCTCAATGCACCGTCGCCCGAGTGGAAAGGTTGCTTCTTGAACGATGCGGCCCAACTGTTGATCCAAGTTGAAATTGAGAATGACAAAGAAGTCGCCATTACCTACGCAGGGAATGGAGAGAAGGCGAAATTGACTGGCTCCAATACTGCCGAGAGCAAGACGATGCTTGCCAGCATTGCTGGCGATACTTTGCATATCGAACGAAAAAGAGATCATCGAACGCTTAAAGCCGCTAGAGTGTCTCAGCTAGGGAACAGTGATTTGTCTCAATATTTGGAGGGCTGCACGGGTGAGTACAGATGCGAAGAGTCAGACAGCTTTCTGCGGTGCACTGGTGCCGGAGGTGTTCTGTACGGATCCTTTACTGGATCTCAGGGCCAAGGTCCATTGCATATCATGAGACCTATCGCGAAGGACATTTGGCTCTTAGCTGATGCGAGAGGTATGGATGCGCCTGCTCATGGACGAAGCGAAGACGGGAAGATCAAGACTGTCACCGTTGGCTGTTGGTTAGCCAGGCGGCTTGAGTTTGTCAGAGTCGTTTGATTGCGTAGTAGTCTTGTTCGTGATCTTCAGGCGAAAGTGATGGTGCACACCGACATGGACAAGATATATCCTCACAATTGAGATTTCATGTCCGTGCTGAACCCTTCCCGATTGGTGGCCGCCAAGACTTGAGGTCGATGCTGCCCGCCACCATGGACTGCCTGTTCAGAGAGGCCCGGACCACTTCTTTGCACAGGCATCGGAAGCATGAATTGTAAAGTCCTACCCGCTGAAGAGGGCCTTGAGCTCGGCCAGCGACGAGAGAGGCACTCCAGAAGCCACTGGAAACAGATTACCCTAGCCTTTGCTGCTATCTGCTTATTGCTGACCTGGAACAAAACTTGGCTCCCTGGAAAGCATCGATGCCAGCGCCACTCTGACGAAAGGCGCAGATATGCGGGCGAGAAGATATCTTGGAAGCCATGTGGCGATGTTGGTGGCCGCCCGGTTGAATGCAGTGAGATAGACGTGCCCATGGACCAGTTCAACGAGACCAACTCTGGAAGCAAGACCTTCAGCATCCCTCTCATTCGTGCACGCGCCAACCATGCTACCCAAAATCTGCTTTTGAATCCTGGCGGACCAGGCGGCTCTGGCGTTGAATTCATCTTCAGAAGAGGGAAGCAGTTGTCCGACATCGTGGGCGAAGGATTTCATCTTTTGTCTTTCGACCCGAGAGGCATCAATGCTTCTAAGCCGTTGGCTTCATGTTACCCCGACAAGGAGTCACGTAGGAGTCTTTCTGCTGTGAGAGACCTGGAACCAATCCACGACAGCCCGGAAGTGTATGCCTGGACACAGAACTTTGTCAAAGCTTGTGCCGATACAATGGGGGAGCATGGTCTTTACATTAATACCCCACAGACTGCTGCCGACATGAACAACATTCTGGATGCTGTGGGCCAAGAGGATATGGTATACTGGGGCTTTTCATACGGCACTCTTCTTGGACAGACGTATGCTAGCCTGTTTCCACAGCGATCCAGGCGAGTCATCATTGATGGCGTCGTCAACGCTTTCAATTGGTATGGCGATATTTTCGAGGACGAGTCCTTCACCGACACTGAGGGCGTTCTGGAAGGCTTCTTTAAGGAATGCTTTAAAGCCGAGGACAATTGCAGCCTGTCATCAGTTGCAAAGGATAGTCATCATCTGCACAAGCTTGTTTTCGCTTTCTCGGAAGGCCTCAAGCAGCAACCCATCAGCGTATATGTCAACACCACAGTCTATGGTCTTCTAGACTACCCGAGTCTGTGGTATAACGGCATATTCCCTGCGCTCTATAAGCCTGCCTCGTGGTAAGTCCTCACAAAGAGAACTCTTCGAACCCTATATGCTGATGCCCTACAGGTATTCGCTAGCCGACAACCTGGCAAAACTGCTCAAGGGGAATGCTACTGATGCATTCTTGGCTTACGGAAGAAGCGCCGCGTGGGACATGGAAGGCGATGCAAACGAATTCGTCAGCTTGAACGATGCCCCTACCGGTCCAGCGTATTGGCCTCAAGATCGAGAGACTTTGCTACAAGAAATCCTCCCAGAGCTAAACAGAAGTATCTTTGCCGCGACCGAAATTGGCGACTACTATGCTAGACAACAGTGGTCAATCCCGACAACCCACAACTTCACACAGTTGCCGCACGTCGAGACCGCGCATCCCCTTCTTGTCCTCTCGACCACATACGATCCGATCTGCCCTTTGATCTCGGCCAAAGCTGCGAACGCGGCCTTCGACGGATCACAGATTGTCGAGGTCCAAGGCTATGGACATTGCTCGGTCGCTGTTGCATCGACTTGTCTCGCTAAGCACGTCCGTGACTTTCTATACAACGGAACTCTGCCGCATGGCTATACGAAGTGCGAGGTAGACGGACCATACTTTGTCAAGCCAGAGGGAGATGGCAAAGTCGTCGCCCGGCGAGTCTTCGAGACCGTCGAAGAAGAGAGGATTCACATCGCGCAGCTTGAGCTCGCAAGAGATTGGGAATGGCGTATATAAGCTGGTGGGCCTCGTATTGCTGTTGCGAAGGCTCGGATAAGGATTAGCCTTTGGGGGCAAGCTGTATCGGTGAGACACTATCGTTAGTTCTATTACCTTCGATCATTCCCTGCACGATGTCTTAGTCTCAGGGGACGCCCAGACCACCTCTCGAAGCGAGCGAACTAAGCGCTCCGCGTAGCTCCCTTCTAGAGAAGGTCTAAGGGAGTATCTAGCGATTCTAGTAGATACTACTTAGTTTTAGGCCTATTTTTGCGTATCGTAGAATCTAGCTACATATTTAAAAAATTTCCTTTTAATAGCGAGTACTTTATAATATATTCCTCTATTTAATTTTAGAAATATAATTTTTTTAATCTTTTCTATTTCTTAGATCGCTAATTTTTAGAACTAGAATATATAAACGCGTTAAGATAGATTATACTTTCTCTAAAAGTCTATAATTTTCTTATAAAAAAGCTAGATTTTCTATATTAGGCCTATATAAGGTTCTACCTTTTTAAATATCTTAACTATCCTACTAGATATTTTAAATCTAAAAATATTATATTTCTTACTATATCTTATATTATATTCTATAATTTTTCTAGATTTTACTACTAAACTCTTTAGACTAATTATAGTCTAGAGTATTAAAAAAAACTGTTCTTCTAGAAAGCTTTTAGAATAATTAAAATTATAGTTTATTAATTAATATATCTATAGTCTAAAAAATCTAAGACTAAAAAGAAACTCGTTATATATTAGAATATATTTTCTAATTATTAAAGAGCTTTTAGCTAAGTTATCCTAATAGAATATTATCGTAAAACGAAGCTACGTTATATTCTCTAAAACTTCGAAATTAAGTACTTCCCTAAGCCCTAGTACGCTATCCGAACCTTACTACTTTAATAAAACTTTAATATAGTAATATCTTTATTCTTTACTCTATATAATATTTCGAAGAATACTTTAGACTTCCTCTCTATCTATAGAAGTAAGAAGTAACGTACTAGTATAGGAGGCCTACTCTCTAAAGTATTACTAATACTTAAGTAAACTATAGGACTATAGCTATCTCTATATATATAGAGATAAATATATTATATTTAATTTATATTACTTTAGGGCTAGGGCTTAGAATATATACTAGAGCTTAGAAAAGTAATTAAGAATATTATAGATATACAATATTATTAATATGTATACTAAGTTCAATATAGAGAGAGCTAGAATATATATAGTAGCTATATATATATAAACGCTAAGTACTAAGATATACTTATAGATATATACTAGTACTATAACTACTAGGACGTAGCTCTTTATATTATTCCCTTCCTCTATATTTACTTTAGAAGCTACCTTCTACGAATCGCGATTTAGAAGATAAGAAACTAGAGGCGCTATAAGCTATACTTATATAAGTATAATATAGGTAAGGTAATAACTACTTACCTATAGCTAGCTATATAGTTACCTAGTAACTATAAGATAGATAGAGTATATATAATAGTATAGATAGTATACTTTATTAAATACTTATATAGCTAGCTTATAGATTAGTATAATAATACTAGTACTTAAGCTTATTTAGCTTTTCTAGAATCTTAGCCTACTTATAGCTATCTCTAAATATCTATTTAAGTTTCTTAAAGAAAGCCTTAGAGTCCTTATTTTAGCTATCGCTATTCCTCTTCTAGAAGTGTTATATCCTTATTCTCTATTTCGCTAGTATTATAATTTATGCTATATAAGGTACCCTAGTAGTACTCCTTAGGAAGTATTAGTTTTAGTACTAACTATACGTAATATAAGCTCTATAGTCTAAAGATATATTATTATTATAAATTCTTATATTACTATACTATTCTACCTATTAGATAAGTAGCTATCTCTATTTATCTTTAAAAGGAAAAGCCCTTAGTCTAGGGCCTCTACTATAAAACCCTTTATCTCCTTCCTATTATATAGGATTCTATCCCTACCTTTTATATCTAGTTAGGCTATAGGATATAGAGAGGATCTCTATAGCTCCTTCCTCTTACTAGACTTCTATTTCCTTCTTCCTACTCTCTTCCTCCTCTAGTTCCTCCTTTATAAGGAAGAACTACTCTAGTAGCCCCTTCCTAATTATCTACCTAGTTACCTTATTTAGGCCTTTCTTTATCTAGATAATCTCTTACTATAATAGTCCTATCTATTACGATTATAGGCCTAGTTAGACTATCTTAAGCTAAAATAGGCTAAGATAGGCTATCCTATCCTATCTTAGTCTATAGGTATATATCTTCTCTCTAGATATCTTCCTTCCCTTTCTTCTTTAGTAATTCGAGTAGTTCTAATCGAGTACTATATACTATATATTATATACCTCTTTTATATACGAGATACTCTTTTAAAGTATACTACGTAGTACTTAAAATAGTATAGAAGAAAGTAAAGGCCTTAGTATCGAACCTAGTTAGCTAGGACAATAACTAGGAAAACTTTCCTAATACTAAATAGGATAATAATTCCTCTATCCTAGCTAACGATTCGCTAGGAGATACTATCGATAGCGATAAGGAGTAGGGCAATATCGAAGAAGACCTAGATAACGAGGCCCTAGTAGTCTAGCTCTAGTACGAGGAAGAACGAGCTAAATAGGCTAAGTAGCGCCTCGAATTAGCCTATCTTAGGAAAAGGATAGCCGATATAGCTTAGGAAGCCTTCCTCCTTATAGATTAAGAGGATATTTAGCTAAACGTAATCCCTACTAGACTATCCTCTATATCTATAGAATTAGCTATTCCTAAGGTAAGGAACCTCTACATATTCGAGGATAAGGGATATATAGACTACGACTAATAGATTAGAGACTACGATCGTATCTTTAGGCGAATCCCTTATATCTATTCTATAGAAGAAATAAAGGTAGACCTAGCTAAGGAATAGATAGAGAGGAAGTATAAAAGGGATATATAATACGTAGTATATAGTACTCGATTAGAACTACTCGAATTGCTAAAGAAGAAAGGGAAGGGAGGTATCTAGAGAGAAGATATATATCTATAGACTTAGATAGGCTAACTAGGCCTATAATCGTAACATTGCTCCCCCTCTCTATAGGCCTACGTCCTAGAGGCTAGGAATAGAAAACTTTACTTATAGTCTATTATTATATATAAAGGGCACTTACTATTATTTAAAAAGCTTACTTAGGTAGCGATAACGCTATTACTATAGCTACTATAGGGATTTAAGCTATCTAAGTCCCTTTAATTCGATCCCTTTTATAATATATATCTACTAGATATAATCTCTACTACTACTACTACTACTACTACTACTACTACTACTACTACTACTACTACTACTACTACTACTACTACTACTACTACTACTACTACTACTACTACTACTACTACTACTACTACTACTACTACTACTACTACTACTACTACTACTACTACTACTACTACTACTACTACTACTACTACTACTACTACTACTACTACTACTACTACTACTACTACTACTACTACTACTACTACTACTACTACTACTACTACTACTACTACTACTACTACTACTACTACTACTACTACTACTACTCCTATACTTAGCGCTAATAGTAGCTAACTATCGTCGATCCTTCTCGAGACAATTTAGGCTAACTTAGTATAGTAGCCCTCCTTTTTCTAGTAGTAGCGCCCTTTTTAGTCCTTACTAGCTATCTTTGTAGTACTTTGAGTCTTCTTAGCCTATTTCGGCCTAATAGCGACCTATATAAAGTTTAATAGTAATCCGTACCTTAATTGTACTAATACTATATAGAGTTATACTAGCCGAAGCTATATTATACTTCTCGAGTATTACGATTATAGGCCTAGTTAGGCCTAGTTAGCCTATCTAGAGTCGAAATAGGCCAAGAAGGGCTAGGGCGGCCCGTCTTAGCCTACGGATATATATCTTCTCTCTAGATACCTCCCTTCCCTTTCTTCTTTAGTAATTCGAGTAGTTCTAATCGAGTACTATATCCTACGTATTATATATCCCTTTTATATACGAATTGCTTCTCTAAAGTATACTACATAGTACTTAAAATAGTATAGAAGAAAGTAAAGGCCTTAGTATCGAACCTAGTTAGCTAGGACAATAACTAGGAGACCTTTCCTAATACTAAATAGGATAATAATTCCTCTATCCTAGCTAACGACTCGCTAGGAGATACTATCGATAGCAACGAGGCGTAGGGTAATACCGAAGAAGACCTAGACAACGAGGCCTTAGCGGTCTAGCTCTAGTATAAGGAAGAATAAGCTAAATAGGCTAAGTAGTACCTCGAAATAGTCTATCTTAGGAAAAGGATAGCCAATATAGCTTAGGAAGCCTTCCTCCTTATAGACTAAGGGAATATTTAGCTAAACGTAACTCCTACTAGACTACCCTCTATACCTATAGGGTCGGCTATTCCTAAGGCGAGGAACCTCTACGTATTCGAGGATAAAGGGTACGTAGACTATGACTAATAGGTTAGAGACTACGACCGTATCTTTAGGTAGGCCCCTTATATCTATTCCTTAGAAGAAATAAAGGTATACCTAGCCGAGGAATAGATAGAGAGGGAATAGCAAGTTAAATAGAAACGATATACTAGGTATTTAGACCTAGAGGAGTATACCTAGGAAAAGATAAAGTAGGTAATACTAGACTCTTTAGGGACGAAGGAGGAACGCTACTAATTAGCCCTAGATAGGCTAAAACGGACTAACTAGGATAGTCGTACCCTATCTAAGCTACTAGACTATATAAAGATCTAATAGAATAAGGTCGAAGAAGATCGTTAGGACTATATAATATATAACTTCGTTATAGCTATAAATAAGAGGATCTAATACTATATCGAGGTAGACTAATAGTACTTCTAGACCTTAATTAAAGTAGAAGAGGTAGCGAACGCCTACTACTACTTACTAGAGAGCGAGCATAGGTCCTATAGGAATAAAGACTAGAGTAATAAGAAGCGTAGTCGCTCCGACTTAGACAATAGTACTACTAGCTTAGTATCGGATAAGCTACCTAGAAACTCTAGAGGCTATAGCTAAGGGGCGAAAGGTTAGAGCTCCCTATAGACGCGCTAGAACGCCTACAATAGGTCTAAGAAGGACTAAGAAGTCCCCTAGTACTAGTACTATAGCGAGATAGGCTATAAGAGGCCTTAATGCCTTATCTATAATCTAGAATCGGGAAAAGATAAACCTACCTAGTAGCCCTCCTAGCTATAGTAGGCTAGGTCGTTTATACCGAGAAATAGAGGAGGAGCGTAGAGCCCGGTAGACTAAGATAGGTTAACTAGGACCGGTTTTAGTTAATCTAACTAGACGTTAAGCTATAATAGGGTAAGAACTCTTATATACTTAAAGGGCTTATCGATTATAGCTCCTAGACTAATATCTTAGATAGTATAGTAGCTAAGGAGGCTAGTCTCGTACTAAGTAATATAGACGCCGAGCGGTATAAGACCCTTAATAGCTAGTCGCTAGCTATAAGTAGTAAATACTATATATCCTATAAAGTATTAGATACGAGTAGTTAGTAGTAAGGCTACGTAGACAATTTCGCTATAGGAAGGATCTACGGCTTTAACATCGTACTAGGCATGCCCTAGTTAGAATAGTAGAATCCTTTAATTAACTTTATAGCTAAGATAGCTATTTAGAGGAGAAAGGGGGCTCGTAAATAGCGTACCTACGCTATATTAGGCCCTTCCGACTTCTTTAAGGCTATATCGGATAAGGATACGTATCTCTTCGTAATATTAATAGTTAAGATAGACTAAGACGACCCGAATAGCCTCCTACTAGAGTATAAATACCTCTATAGAATATTCGAGGAGGGAGACGCGTCTCTCCTCCCTAATTACGGTCCCTATAAGCTATCGATCGATCTAGTAGAGGATATAACTCCTCCCTATAATCTGTTATATAACCTCTTAGAGACTAAATTAGCGGTCCTTAGGAAATACCTCGATAAATACCTCGAGAAGGACTAGATCCGCCCGTTAAAGTCCCTAGTAGATACTAGTATCCTCTTTACTAAAAAGAAAGATAGTAGCCTCTAACTATACGTTAACTACTAGGATTTAAATACTATTATAGTAAAGAATCGATATCCCTTACTCCTTATATAGGAGTCTTTAGACCGTCTTGCTAAGGCTCGGATCTTTACGAAGCTTAATATTCGGAAAACCTACTATAGGATCTATATTAAGTAGGGCGACGAGTAGAAGATTGCCTTCTAAACGAGATATAGATACTTCGAGTATACCGTAATACTATTTAGGCTTATAAACGCCCTCGCGGTATTCTAGAGCTATATCCTTAGCGCCTTGCTAGACCTAGTAGATACGATCTACGTCGTCTATCTAGACAATATCCTAATATACTCCTAGAACCTAGAGGAATATATCTAGTATATTACTACTATTCTTAAGAGACTCTAATACTATAAGCTATATACGAAACTTAGTAAGTACGAGTTTAGTAGGGACTAGATTAGGTTCCTTAGCTATATAATTATCCTAAATAGGATCGAAATAGAGCTAGAAAGGATTTCGATAGTTAAGGAGTAGCCTAAGCCTAGGAGTATAAGGAATATACGTATCTTTATCGGATTCGCTAACTACTACTACTACTAGCGTTTTATTAGGCACTTCTCCTAAATAGTAGCCCTACTTAATCGGTTAACGGAACGAGGACCTAATACGGCTAAGGGTAGGAGAAGGTAATATAAGGAAGAGTCGTAGTAGCTCTCCTTAGGTATAGAAGCGAGAGTAGTATTTAACTATCTTAAGGAGGCGTTCTATATAGCCCTAGTATTAAAGTACTTTAACCTATTCCGGCTTATTAGGGTCGAAATAGACGCCTCGACCTACGCTATATTAGGCATTATAATATAGTAGTATAAGTATAAAGGCAAGATATACTAGTTCCTAGTTACCTTCTTCTCGCGAAAGATAAATAATATAGAAAGGAACTACGATATCTATAATAGCAAGATACTAGGGATAGTCGAGTACTTTAAGTACTAGTATTACTACTTAGAAGGCGTATAGTATTAAGTAGAGGTCGTTACGGACTATAATAACCTTAGGTAGCTTATAATAACTAAAGAGCTTATAAGGTAGTAAGTTCGCTAAGCTAAGTAGCTCGCTATATTCGACTTCTATATCTTATACTACTTAGGAAGGGAAAATGGGATAGCTAATAGGGCTAGTAGGCGCCCTAACTATATAGATATTAACTACTCTAGCTACTAGCTAAACGAGAAGGACTCGCGTACTCCCCTTAAGAGACTATAGAGGTAACTCGTAAATAGGGAGTCCTAAGATAGATCGATAAGAGTCGCCTCGATATAATAAGGGCTAGAAGGGTATAGTAAGCCCTTCGTCTATCTTACTAGGGTAGCTAAGGTCGGGGAGGTATAGAATAGTCTTACAAATACTATTTAAATAGTACTAGAGACTAACGCTAAGGCGATTAGAGTTAAGACGGCTCTCTAGAGTAGAGACGAGTTACAATAGCTATAGCTAGCGCAATAGAAGGAATCCTAAGGATTCCTCTTCTACTAGGATACGATATATGTACTAGTAGGCCTACTTCGCCTAGAAACGCTCTAGCTCTACTATAACGACCCTATATCGAGATACTTTAGATTCGAGAGAATCCTATAACTAGTACGAAGAGGGTACTACTAGCCTAAAGTTAGGTACTATATTAAGGATTATACGCGTAGCTATAAGGCGTACGCCTAAGTAAAGCTATAGAGGTATTTGTCCTATAGAGTACTATATATAGAGAAATCCTCCAAAGCGCTATAGGAGGATCTAACTCTCGACTTCGTTATAGATCTATCCCTAAGTACTATCGTAGGTTAGACCTACGATAGCATCCTCGTTATAGTAGATAGGTACTCTAAGATAGCCTATTATATCCTATATTAGAAGGAAATTACGGCTAAAGGGCTAGCGGATACCTTCTTAAGGAAGGTTGTCTATCTATATAGTATTCTATAGTCTATTACGTCCGATTAGGGACCGATCCTTACCTCTAAGTTCTAGAGTAGTTTCTACTACTATATAAGGGTCTATAGGGGCCTTAGTACCGCCTACTATCCCTAGATAGATAGCTAAACCAAGTACTAGAACTAGACTATAGAGTAGTATCTACGTATTTACTATAACTTCGAGTAGGACGACTAGGTATACCTCCTAAGCCTAGCCGAGTTTACGTATAATAATAGTTAGTATATAGTAATAGAGGCAACGCCCTTCTAAACGTATAATATTTAGGACCTACTCTATACTAGATAGCCCGAAATGTCCTAGGTAGAGGGGAAGGCGCCCTAAGTAGAAGTACTTATAGCTAGAGTAAAAGGCATTCGAGATAGCCTTAAGGCTCGGCTAGAGAAGGCGAAGGAATATTAGGCTCGATAGTATAATAAAGGATAGAAGCCTAAGACCTACGCTATCGGCGACTAGGTATACCTTAACGTAAGGTTCCTTAATATAGTCTACTAGTCGAAGAAGCTAGACTATAAGTATATAAGGCCCTTCCGAGTATAGAAGGTAGTTAACGATATAGCCTACTACCTTAAGCTACCTAAGGGATTCAATATATATCCTACGTTCTATATATCCCTCCTCGAGGACTATCTCGAGCCGGAAGTAACCTAAAAGGATTAAGAGGACCTACCTAAGGTATAGACGAGCGACCTAGACGTATACGAGGTCGAAAGGATCCTCTAGAAGGAGAGGGAGCCTAAGGGGAAGTAGTAATACCTTGTATCCTAGAAGGGATATAGGAAGGAAGAGAATATCTAGGAACTAGTAGAGTACCTAAGCAAGGTAGCTCTTAAGGTATTCGCTAGATAGATAGAGGGCCGGAAGAGGCCTAAAAGGAATATAAGTATAAGGTAGTATCTATCCTTTACGTTAATAGGGCGTATACTACTATAGAGTAGTAATACGATATAGATACGAGCCCTTCTAGCGCTAAATATACTCTCCTCTCCTACTATAGGCTTAGTATCCTTACGCTTAGCGATAAGTACCTAAACGAGACGCAATAGGCGTAGAGATAGGCCTAAATAGGGCGAAACGAGGTAATATAGATAGACTCGAGGGCTCCTAGCCTCGGTTAAATATATTTAGGTATACCTAGCTAACTCCTCGCTTAAGGGGGCTCTAATAGCCTAAAATAGGCTAACTAAGGGTAACTAGAACTACTAACTTAAGACCTAGCTTATACTAAGGAAACAAATAGGCCGTCTCGATCTAAGAAGGCCCTACTAGGTACTAAAAGAATCCTCGTCGATCTACTAGCCCTAAAAGAGCTTATAAGGGATTACGAATTCCCTAGATAGGTCGTTAGCGCTCGGTATCTCCTTTACTAGCTATACGAGAGCTATATAGGCCTCGCTAGCGGATATACGACCTAGACTATACTAAAACGCCTTAACTTAATCTATATATAACTAAAGGTAGATACTTAGATTCTTCGAGATCTCCTACTAGTCTCTCTCTAGTCCCTTCGTCTTCTTTTATAACGAAACGTAGCTCTTTCTAATATACTTATACTTCTTAGTTAGGGTCTAATCGAATAGGATTAGCTAGGGCCGAAATAAGTTAAAGGGAACTAAACCTACTCTAGTAGCTAGATTACGCTCTATCTCCTCTCTTATTATAGTATTATAGTCCTTCTAGGGACCTAAATAAGGTTAGCTAAGGTAGACTAGGGTAAAGAGGATCAAAATAGACTAGATATATTAAACTTAGCCTTACCTATATAAGTATAGAGGTTACTAGTATCCTCGAAATGTAGGTACTTCCTAGAGGGCCCTAGTTAGCGTAAATCGACTCTACGTAGGGCGATATATACTTCTTAACCTTCTCGTAGACTACTATATAAGCCTAGTAGGCCTCTCTAGCCTTCTTACTATTAGTTAAGTTATCTAGGGCCTCCTAGTACTATCCGTTAGCTACCTTAATAGTAGGCTTATATTCTATAGGGATCTAGACGCTAGTTAGCCTTATTCGATCTATCTCGAACTAAGACGACCTACTTAGAAGTAGCCTAAGCTACGAGAGATATACTTTAGATAGTCGAAGTACTTAGTCTCGTTAGTAAGGTCCTTCTTATAGTTAGATAGGTCAATTTAGGGACATATAGCCTCGAGAAGGGTAATATAGCTTCTACTAGTATAACCCTATATAATATTAGTACAATTAAGGTACGGATTGCTATTAAACTTTATGTAGGTCGCTATTAGGCCGAAATAGGCTAAGAAGACTCAAAGTACTACAAAAACGGCTAGTAAGGACT
Source organism: Pseudocercospora musae (assembly GCA_001578225.1). Lineage (NCBI taxonomy): Eukaryota > Fungi > Ascomycota > Dothideomycetes > Mycosphaerellales > Mycosphaerellaceae > Pseudocercospora > Pseudocercospora musae. The sequence continues at coordinate 49,652 of LFZO01000469.1, forward strand.
AAAAAGGGCGCTACTACTAGAAAAAGGAGGGCTACTATACTAAGTTAGCCTAAATCGCCTCGAGAAGGGTCGACGATAGTTAGCTACTACTAGCGCTAAGCGTAGGAGCGATAGTAGCGGTAGTAGTAGAGATTATACCTAGTAGGTATATATTATAAAAGGGAATAAGTTAAAGGGACTTAGATAGCTTAAATGCCTATAGCGGCTACGGCGATAGCGTTATTACTACCTAAGTAAGCTTTTTGAATAATAGTAAGCGCCCTTTATATATAATAATAGACTATAAGTAAAGTTTTCTATTCCTAGCCTCTAGGACGTAGGCCTATAAAGGGAGGGGGCAATGTTACGATTATAGGCCTATTCGGGCCTAGTTAGCCTATCTAGAGTCGAAATAGGCCAAGAAGGGCTAGGGCGGCTCGTCTTAGCCTATAGGTATATATCTTCTCTCTAGACATCTTCCTTCCCTTTCTTCTTTAGCAATTCGAGTAGTTCTAATCGAGTACTATACCCTACGCATTATATACCCCTTTCATATCGAGGCTATATATCCCTAAATCGACCTATCTAACTATAAGGAGAACCTTACTAATAAGACTAAGTACTTCGACTATCTAAAGTATATCTCTCGTAGCTTAGGCTACTTCTAAGTAGGTCGTCTTAGTTCGAGATAGATCGAATAAGGCTAACTAGCGTCTAGATCCCTATAGAATATAAGCCTACTATTAAGGTAGCTAACGGATAGTACTAGGAGGCCCTAGATAACTTAACTAATAGTAAGAAGGCTAGAGAGGCCTACTAGGCTTATATAGTAGTCTACGAGAAGGTTAAGAAGTATATATCGCCCTACGTAGAGTCGATTTACGCTAACTAGGGCCCTCTAGGAAGTACCTATATTTCGAGGATACTAGTAACCTCTATACTTATATAGGTAAGGCTAAGTTTAATATATCTAGTCTATTTCGATCCTTTTTACCCTAGTCTACCTTAGCTAACCTTATTTAGGTCCCTAGAAGGACTATAATACTATAATAAGAGAGGAGATAGAGCGTAATCTAGCTACTAGAGTAGGTTTAGTTCCCTTTAACTTATTTCGGCCCTAGCTAATCCTATTCGATTAGACCCTAACTAAGAAGTATAAGTATATTAGAAAGAGCTACGTTTCGTTATAAAAGAAGACGAAGGGACTAGAGAGAGACTAGTAGGAGATCTCGAAGAATCTAAGTATCTACCTTTAGTTATATATAGATTAAGTTAAGGCGTTTTAGTATAGTCTAGGTCGTATATCCGCTAGCGAGGCCTATATAGCTCTCGTATAGCTAGTAAAGGAGATACCGAGCGCTAACGACCTATCTAGGGAATTCGTAATCCCTTATAAGCTCTTTTAGGGCTAGTAGATCGACGAGGATTCTTTTAGTACCTAGTAGGGCCTTCTTAGATCGAGATAGCCTATTTGGTTCCTTAGTATAAGTTAAGTCTTAAGTTAGTAGTTCTAGTTACTCTTAGTTAGCCTATTTTAGGCTATTAGAGTTCTCTTAAGTAAGGAGTTAGCTAGGTATATTGAAATGTATTTAACTAAGGCTAGGTATCCTCGAGTTTATCTATTTAATCTCGTTTCGCCCTATCTAGACCCGTCTCTACGCCTATTATATCTTGTTTAGGTATATATTACTAAGCGTAAGGATAATAGGCCTATAGTAGGAGAGGAGAGTATATTTAATACTAGAAGGGCTTATATCTATATTGCGTTACTACTCTATAGTAGTATATATCCTATTAATATAAGGAGTAGATACTACCTTATACTTACGTTCCTTTAGGGCCTCTTCCGGTCCTCTATCTATCTAGCGAATACCTTAAGAGCCGCCTTGCTTAGGTACTCTACTAGTTCCTAGATATTCTCTTCCTCCCTATATCCCTTCTAGGATATAAGGTATTTCTACTTCTCCTTAGGCTCCCTTTCCTTCTAGAGGATCCTTTCGACCTCGTATACGTCTAGGTCGCTTATCTATATCTTAGGTAGGTCCTCCTAGTTCCTCTAGGTTACTTCTAGCTCGAGATAATCCTCGAGGAGAAATATATAGAATATAGGATATCTATTAAAGCCCTTAGGTAGCTCAAGGTAGTAAGCTATATTATTAACTATCTTCTATACTTAGAAGGGCCCTATATACTTATAGTCTAGCTTCTTCGACTAGTAGACTATATCGAGGAACCTTACGTTAAGGTATACCTAGTTACTAATAGTATAGGTTTTAGGCTTCTATCCTTTATTATACTATTAAGCCTAATATTCCTTTACTTTCTTTAGCCAAGCCTTTAGGCTATCTCGAATGCCTTTTACTCTAGCTATAAGTACCTTAGCTTAGGACGCCTTTCCCTCTATCTAGGACATTTCGGGCTATCTAGTATAGAGTAGATCCTAAACGTTATATATCTAGAAGGGCGTTATTCCTATTACTAATTCACTATATAGATAGTAATTATATTACTATACTATTCTAACTACTAGACAAGTAGCTATCTGTAGTATTCCTTAGGAGGGAAAAAGCCCTTTACTCTACCTTCCTAACTTCCTTGAAGCCCCTACCGGTTTTGTATAGCGTTAAAAACCTCTAAGTTCTATTATAATATTAGGGATACTAAGCCCTACCCTTAGTTATACTAGTCTTTTAAATATTAAGAGGTTCCCTATATCTCTATTACCTTAACTAGATTATGTCTACTTCCTCTAGTTTAGTATCCTTTATTAACTTATTCCTTTATAGCTTTTAAACTAGGTAGGAGGACTATTTAGTTTAGGGAATAGGGTAGTATCCCTATTCCTTTCCTCCCTTTCCTTCCTCTCCTTTAAATACGGATCCTTATTATTCCTCCTGTTTTCTAGTTAACTTCTACTATAGCTCTCTACTAAGCCCTAAACTATCCCTACCCTTACTTAGTATCTAGTTATATAACCTATACTACTAGAAATTGGATTTCCTATATTAGCCTCTATACTTAGGTATTCTTTATAGGCTACTTTATATACGGTATAAGGAGTAGTTTATGTTAGATACCTAGCCTTTAGAAGTAGTATTAGTATCCCTAGGATAAAAGCTAGGGCCTAGAGGACAAATCTAGGGCTATACTCCCCTAGGGGCTATAGGCTATAGGGTTTACTAAGTGCTTTCTCCTCTATATTCCCTCCTCCTTCTAGTAGTCTTTAAAACCTCCTCTTTAGTTATTCCTTCCTTCTCTTCGAGACAATTAGTCCTAGGTTACTACTCTAGTTCCTTATCCCTAGGATAGATTCCCTCCCTAGAAAGGTTAGTCTATTAATTCGATATTAGTTCTTATAGATAGTTGTAGCTACGCTAGGCTCGATAGGTAGTCGCTAGTTTTCTACTAAGAAGTAGTTGTCTTAGAGCTAGACTCCTTTTACCTAGGCGCTCGCTCTTAGAAACGCTCTAGGTAGGAGAGATTTAGCTCTATTAACGATATCGTCGCCTCTAGGTTCGTAGCTAGTACCGCGTATAGGTACTCTCCTTCGCTAGCCTAATTTACTATATACTAACTATCGTTATATGTAAACTCGGCTAGGCTTAGGAGATATACCTAGTCGTCCTACTTAAAGCTATCGTAAATACGTAGGTACTACTCTATAGTCTAGTTCTAGTACTCGGTTTAGCTATCTATCTAGGGATAGTAGATAGTAATAAGGCCCCTATAGACCCCTATATAGTAGTAGAGGCTACTCTAGAACTTAGAGGTAAGGATCGGTTCCTAATCGGACGTAATAGACTATAGGATACTATATAGATAGACGACCTTCCTTAAGAAGGTATCTACTAGCCCTTTAGCGATAATTTCCTTCTAATATAGAATATAATAGGCTATCTTAGAGTACCTATCTACTATAACGAGGATACTATCGTAGGTCTAACCTAGGATAGTACTTAGAGGTAGATCTATAACGAAGTCGAGAGTTAGATAATAGATTCTCCTATAGTACCTTAGAGGATTTCTCTATATATAGTATTCTATAGGGCAAATGCCTCTATAGCTTTACTTAGGCATATACCTTATAGCTACGTATATAATCCTTAATATAGTACCTAACTTTAGGCTAGTACTATCCTCTTCTTACTAGTTATAGAATCCTCTTAAATCTAAAGTATCCTAATATAGGATCGTTATAGTAGACCTAGAGCGTTTCTAGGCGAAGTAGGCCTACTAGTATATATATTGTATTCTAGTAGAAGAGAAACCCTTAGGATTCCTTCTATTGTACTAGCTATAGCTATTATAACTCGTCTCTAGTCTAGAGAGTCGTCTTAATTCTAATCGCCTTAGCGTTAGTCTTTAGTATTACCTAAATAGTATTTATAAAGCTATTCTATACCTCCCTAACCTTAGCTACCCTAGCGAGATAGACGAAGGGCTTACTATATCCTTCTAGTCCTCGTTATACTAAGGCGATCCTTATCGATCTATCTTAGGATTCCCTATCTACAAGTTGCCTCGGTCCTCTATAGCCTCTTAAGAGGAGTACGCGAGTCCTCCTCGTTTAGCTAGTAGCTAGAGTAGTTAATATTTATATAGTTAGGGCGCCTACTAGCCCTATCGGCTATCCTATTTTCCCTTCCTAGATAGTATAAGATATAGAAGTCGAATATAGTAAGTAACTTAGTCTAGCGAACTTGCTACCTTATAAGCTCTTTAGTCGTTATAAACTATCTAAGGTTATTATAGTCTACAATAACCTCTACTTAATGCTATATATCCTCTAAGTAGTAATACTAGTACTTAAAGTACTCGACTATCCCTAGTATCTCGCTATCGTAGATATTATAGTTCCTTTCTATACTATTTATCTTCTGCGAGAAGAAGGTAACTAGGAACTAGTATATCTTGCCCTTGTACTTATACTACTACATTATAATGCCTAATATAGCGTAGGTCGAGGCGTCTATTTCGATCCTAATTAGCTAGGATAGGTCGAAGTACTCTAATACTAGGGCTATATAGAACGCCTCCTTAAGCTAGTTAAATACTAATCTCGCTTCTATACTTAAGGAGAGCTACTACGACTCTTCCTTACGTTACCTTTACCTATCCTTCGCTATATTAGGTCCTCGTTCTATTAACCGATTAAGTAGGGCTACTATTTAGGAGAAGTACCTAATAAAACGCTAGACGTCCTAGTAGGTTAGTTCGGGTTAGGTTCGGGTTCAAAACCGAACCTAATCCAATTGTCTAGGTCTAATCTTAGGGAACCGGAAGTTTGTCTAGGTTCAAACCTAAAAACTTAATAGGTTTATAGCGAAAAATGGAAATATTAGAAAGGCGGGAATTGCGAAATATCGAGATAGAGAATATATTATTATTTATATATACTACTATTATCGTAGTCCTAAAGGATAGAGTAGTTATTTCTTCTATATATACTACTAGTATTATAGTCCTTAAGGATAGAGTAGTTATTTCTTTCTATAGTAGAGTACTAATAGCTATCCTTCTAGTCCTTTATTACTTATAGTAGTTCTTATATAGATTCTCGCTATCGTCTATATCTCTAATAAAGATACTATAGCCCTTTAGAAGTAAACTTAGTATAACAATGTCCTTCTACTAAATAGTAATATACTTAGTATAAATAGCTAGTAGGTTAATAGCTATATAGAGTTAGTATATATTAAGGAAGTTAAGGAGTAATATATACTCGAAAAAGGTCGTAAGGTATACTTTAGAGGCCTTATATAAAGCCTCGATAGTATTATACTAGTAGTAGAACTTAGTAGCTCCTATAAATAATAACCCTAGTATTATAGATTAACAATTTAACTAGTCTTTAAAATAGCGCTTATATAATTATAAGATCGGTAGATATCTATATAGTCTTAATCTACTATAATACGTTTTCTAAAAGATAATTAGTTGTAGCTAGCTATATAGCCGGCTATATAGCTAGCTATATAAAGAGAGGAACTTACTATCTACGTATCTATAGCCTATACCTATAGTTGCTTTCTTCTAAAGGTTGCGAGGCTTAAAGGTATTACTTTTCTAAATCTAGTACATAGTAGTATAGATATTGTAATAGATACGAGTAGTGCCCTTCTTCTTCTTAGTACTACTAGCGACGGACTTTCTAGCTATTCTAGCTATAGTAAGTATATAACTAGGGATATAGAAGTATAGTATATACGAAGAATAGGCGATATATAAGGTAAATACCGAATTAAAGAAAGTTATTATTATACGCTATTGTATAATAGATTAGTATAACAAAAACGTCGTTATAGGCGTTTCTAGGCAACTAAGTAGAAAATAATAGAAAGTAACGTAATTGAACCTCGATAATAGTAAGACTACTTAATAATAGTAAGAGTAGAATGAATACATATACGACTAGCCGAGACTCGATATAATATTAAAGTAATAAGTAAAGCTAAAGAATGTAGCTAGTAGTATAGCTAGCCATAGTTAGAGAGTATGTATTGAAAATCTAGTAAGAAATAACTATGAATAATATAATAAAGCTTAATAATAGTAAGATTAGAGGAAAATATATATATAACTAGGTAGGATTCGATATAATATTAAAATAATTAGTAGAGCTAAATATATAGCCGGTAGTGTAGCTAGCTATAGTTTAATAGAAAGTATCGAAGAAATAGTAATAAAAACTTAGAGTAACTGTCTTAAATTGTTAAAATTATTCTCCTAAAAGTTATATCCGAATCTTCGTAATAAGCTATGTATCCTTCTACTATAGTATTACCCTTTTAGTATAAATTGCAAGTAGGTTAGCTAGCTCGAATGTAGTCGTTAAGAACGCCTCGCTCGCTTCCTATAGAGCTTTAATCGTAGTACTCTAGAAGTATAGGTCGGCTTTATAATATAGTACTATCTTCCTAATAAGCCGCTAGAAAGGAAGCTTGTTTATTAAGAGATCTATACCTTTAGTATTTTAATAGAACCGAATCTCCTAGAGGGCGACTATGCCTTACTTCTACTTAAACTTCTTACTACTAGTATTGCTTTTAAAAGCGATACTCTCCCTACGTCTTAATACCTACTTTATAGGCTATAACTAGCCTTTACGTTGTTTCTAAGGACTCTTAGTTAGAAGGCTCCTTATAGGTTTCTTCTAAGGAATCTATATTTTCTAACTAATAGTATTACTAGTATAAATAGGTTGTTCTTTAGTTTCTACTATAGCTAAAAAAATTAGTACTAGTCTTAGATAGAATATAGGCTAACTTACCTCGACGAAGTCGTAGTTTTATTATTTACGTTAGTATAGGTAGAGATAATAACGGTATTCTTAGAAGAGAGAGCAACGACTCGCGATCTATTTCTTAGCTATTATCTTAGTAGTTTCTATCGTTAAAGGAACTAAAAAGTCCGTCTAGGTTATCGATAATCGTATCTCTATAGAAAGGCATTTTTCTAGGATATAAAAGGAAGAAAGGAATAGATAAAAGAAGACTAGGTATATATATAAGGAAACGTTATCGTAGTAACGTTTACGACTAGCTTATAATAAATAGAAAAACGACTAGCTATATAGCTAGCTATAGAGCAAAGGCCTACTCTACCTCGGCCGTTATATCGTAAGGTTCGTATATTAAAGAGATATACTTAGAAGAGTATAGTATCTATCGAGAACTCTTTTTCCCTATCGTAGATAGGATTTATAAGATAAGAAGCTAGTAGGGCTATAAGCTATACTTGTTCGAGTTTAGTATAGATAAGGTAATAGCTACTTAGCTAGAGCCGGCTATATAGCCCTAAGCTCTATATTACCTAAGACTAACGAAGTCCCTATTTTCTAAGTTAGCTTATAGTTACTTTACCTATTACTTATTAGTAGTTCCGCTAGTAGATACTTTCTTTAGAGGTATTATAATTTCGTAGATACGAAGGCGTAGCGCATAATTTAGTACTATGCTTAGATAAATAGTATATACGCATTATTGTAGTATTGTATAAAGATATCGAGGGATTAATAGGAAGATCGGTACGAGCGAAGTAGCGCTATATATTAAATAAAATCTTGCTTACTATAAGATCGAATACTATAGTTCCTCTTACGAACTCCTTTTTACTATTATCGATAGAATTTATTAGAAATGAAGTAAGGGGCGCTATAAGCTATACTTATTCGAGTATAGTCTAGGAGAGGTAATAGTAACTTACCTATAGCTAGCTATATGGCTAGCTAGCGACTATTAAATAGACGAAGAATATACTATTACTATTAACTTCTAGTAAGCTATATTACTTACTCGAGCTTGCTATCGAGCTAAGAAATTACATCGATAAATACGCCTTAATAAAGGATCGAAGGGCGCGGTATCTATAATAAACTCCTTTTTACTATTATCGATAGAATTCTTTAGATACAACGCTAGAGGCGCTATAAGCTATAATTATTCGAGTAAAGTATAAGTAAAGTAATAACTCCTTACCTATAGCTAGCTGTATATACGACTAACTTAATAAGATATAGCTATATATCCTCGCTATCTCGATCTATTTAAATCTAGTCGAGGATGAGGTTTGTAAGGTACTCGAGGAGGTCGTTACTATTTAGTCGTAGTAGCGTTCGCAAGATCTAGTCGCGAAAGAGCCCTATAGACTTAGTAAAGATAGAAGGCTAGTAGTAATTAGTATAGTAGACGTAGTCTATGTATATCAAGATATCTATTAGTATGCCTATATAGACCTAGTAATCCTACTATACTATCTTTAGCTCTATTAGAAACCTTTCGCCTATCGTAAGTTACTCTTAAACTATAAGATAAGAAACTAGAGGCGCGGTAGGCTATACTTGTTTAAGTATAGTATAGGTAAGGTAACAATTGCTTACCTATAGCCGGCTAGCTATATACTAAGATAGTATATACAATAATACATATTCCGAGACTATTAAGAGAGGAGAGTATCTTTAACTTATTCTAGATAACTTTTTATTTATCCTTAAATTGAATCTTGCTTCCTATATTAAAGGCATAGACGAGCTATAAGGCCTATTTAGTCTTCTACTTTAGCGTACTATTATTGTCTAGATAAGGTAAGCTACTTACCTATAGCTAGCTATATAGTCGACCGTTTTTCTAGCTTAACCTCTAGTTACTTTACTTAATAATTATCGGTAGTTACGTAGTAGCGCTATGTATCGTATAAGATCTTCCTTTGTATCTTTTGTTATACTTTTCTATCCTTAGCTTTATCGTCGTTAATAGAATTTATTAGGAATAAAGTTAGGGGCGCCGTAAGCTATACTTATTCGAGTATAGTCTAGGTAAGGTAATAGTAACTTACCTATAGCCGGCTATGTAGCTAGCTAGCGACTATTAGATAGACGAAGAATATACTATTACTATTAACTTCTAGCAAGCCGTATTACTTGCTCGAGCTTACTACCGAGCTAAGAAATCGTATCTTTAAATATACTCTAATAAAAGGATCGAAGGATATAGTATCTATAGCGAACTCCTTTTTACTATTATTAATAGAATTCTTTAGATACGAAGTTAGGGGCGCGGCGGCGCCGTAAGCTATACTTCTTCGAGTATAGTCTAGGTAAGGTAATAGCTACTTACCTATAGCTAGCTATATAGCTAGGCGTTTTTCTAGCTTAACCTCTAGTTACTTTACTTAATATCTATCGGTAGTTACGTAGTAGTACTTTGTATTATAAAAGATCTTCCTTAATATACGCTAAAGAACGCGGTATCTATAGCGAGCTCCTTTATACTATCGTTAATAGAATTCGAGAGATAGGAAGCGAGAGGCTCTATATACTATACTTATTAGAGTTTAGTATAGGTAAGGTAACGACTATTTACTTATTACTAGCCGGGTTTCTAGCTTACTTCCTAGTTACTCGACTTAGTACTTATCGGTAGTTACGTAGTAGCGCTATATATCGTATAAGATCTTCCTTTATATCTTTTGTTATATTCTTCTATCCTTAGCTTCGTACTTCCTTTACTTAAATTATAGATACTAAAGGACGACTCTAGGACATATATACCTATTAATCCTAAAGTAAGCTATATCTTGAAAGTACTATCTACCTTCTACTTACTACTAACGTTGTAGGTTAGGATTAGCTTATATATATTAAAGTATATATTAATACCTCTTTTATACTCTTATCGATAGAATTCGAGAGATAAGAAGCGAGAGGCGCTATCCGCTATACTTCTTCGAGTATAGTATAGATAGAATAATAACTTCTTATCTATAGCTAGCTATACTATATCTCCTAACTATTTCTCCTTAAAGCCTATAACCTTCTAATATAGCTCTTAGTCCTTCTTATTTAATACAATCTTGTATACTATACGATATAGCTCTTTAAATAAGAGTATAGATACATTCTTAGTATAGAAAGTATAGTAAAGAGTAAAGTAAATAATATATACTCTATATATCGGATAGATCTTACTATAGCCTCTATCTACGAGTAAGGCTATATCGCTATCCTTCTTTCTTTATTCCTTAGCGCTATTAAATATGTCTATCCTATAAGTATAGAGATAGAGGAGTAGGTATTATATAATATTCGGCTACTACCTCCTAACTATTTCTCCTTAAAGTCTACGAATTGCGATTTATTAGATTAGAAACTAGAGGGGCTATAGGCTATACTTATGCGAATATAGTATAGGTAAGGTAATAGCTACTTACTATAGCCGGCCGTATAGCTAGCTAGCGACTATAGGATAAATAGAGTATATATAGTAGAGTAGATAGTATACTTTATTAAAAACTCGTATAGTTAGCTCTTAGGTTAGTATAATAATAAGGATAACTAACTATATATAGATAGCGACTTATATCTATATATAGTATATAGAGCTCGGTATAGATCTAAGGGACTTTACCTAGCCGGCTATAAGGCCGGCTATATTAATTTCATTAACCTTACTATCTATAGATCCTCTTTTTAGGATTCCTATCTAGATCCCCTTAATATCGCTTCCGCTTTCGCTTTAAGAACTTGTTACCTTCCTCCTCGTTATTACTAGTTAATTAGATAAAAAGGCTAAATCGAGTATCTTCTTCCTTATCCTAGTTCTTACTCTCCTCTTCCTTAATCCTTACTTTCTCTCTAAGTAAGTTATCTAACGTTATAGTATAAGGATTATTCTTTCCTTAACGTTTCTTCTATATAAGAAAATTCCGATTAATTATAATTATATTAAAGACGGTTAGACTATATATTTGATTATATTAGTACTAATACTACCTAATACTAAACGAGCGCTTCGTTCCGATTCCTATTCTAGGAATTACTAGGATATCTCGAGAAATTGAAGCGATTATTAGATAGCTCTCGGCGATCCGAGACTATATCCCTAATATATTATCCTCTAAGAAATCGTTTATAAGATAGGATAAATCTAATTCTCGTTAGCTTATTGTTGAATTGAGTAGTAGATAGGCTAAATATTGCTTGATTACTTATCCCTTCTAGAGAGGTATTCTACCTAGTATATATCTTAGATTCCTTACTATTGTCGGCATCTCCGACAATATAGAGTCGTTCTAGATACGCCTCTCTACGCCTCTCTACGCCTCGTAATCTTATTCCTTTATATATATAAAGAATATATATATAAAGAGGAATAAAGAGACAAAGGTAGCCTAATTTGTTATTCACTCGCTTTGAGGCTAACAAAGCTTATTTCCAAGATACCCCCGTAAGCGTAGTTAGCCGAGAACAATCCTATTATATAGGATTATTAGTATTTGTCGTGAGTGAATGAATCTGAAGCCTTGTTTGGGTCTTCCCCGGATTTTCCCCGGATTTTCCCCGCATTTGTCCGAATCCGGTAATTTCCGCAAACTTAATTTGACTTCACCTCCTCTTCTATAGGGACTTCTTTTTGTATTTTTATACTATAACGTTATAGTATATAGACCTAAATATATAGATCTAGGGAGTTTTATACAGAGAATCTACTAGTATAGGTCTTATAACTTAGTAATCCATATTACTAATAGTAATTAGACACTTTTCTAATAGTATATCTTTTAGATATATTTAGTATTCTTCGTATATTTCTTAGGTAACCTATATACTTAGACG